>CM056051.1:496145152-496172652 GCA_029574335.1 Rana kukunoris | reverse complement strand
TCGCTCTCTCTCTCCCTCGCTCTCCTCTCCCTCGCTCTCCTCTCTCTCGCTCTCCTCTCTCTCGCTCTCCTCTCCTCTCTCTCGCTCTCCTCTGCTCTCGCTCTCCTCTCCTCTCTCTCTCCTCGCTCTCTCTCTCGCTCTCCCTCGCTCTCCTCTCTCTCTCTCTCTCTCTCCCTCGCTCTCTCTCGCTCTCCTCGCTCTCTCTCGCTCTCCTCCTCGCTCTCGCTCTCCTCTCCTCTCTCCTCGCTCTCTCGCTCTCCTCGCTCTCCTCGCTCTCCTCGCTCTCGCTCTCCTCTCCTCGCTCTCGCTCTCCTCTCCTCTCTCTCGCTCTCCTCTCCTCGCTCTCCTCGCTCTCGCTCTCCTCTCTCTCGCTCTCGCTCTCCTCTCCTCTCCTCGCTCTCGCTCTCCTCGCTCTCCTCGCTCTCGCTCTCTCTCCTCGCTCTCCTCTCCTCCTCGCTCTCGCTCTCGCTCTCCTCGCTCTCCTCTCCTCTCTCTCGCTCTCGCTCTCCTCTCCTCTCCTCGCTCTCGCTCTCTTCTCCTCTCCTCGCTCTCGCTCTCTTCTCTCCTCGCTCTCGCTCTCCTCTCCTCGCTCTCGCTCTCGCTCTCTTCTCTCCTCGCTCTCGCTCTCTTCTCTCCTCGCTCTCGCTCTCTTCTCTTCTCTCCTCGCTCTCGCTCTCCTCTCCTCTCCTCTCTCTCGCTCTCCTCTCCTCTCTCTCGCTCTCCTCTCCTCGCTCTCCTCTCCTCTCTCTCGCTCTCCTCTCCTCGCTCTCGCTCTCCTCTCCTCGCTCTCGCTCTCCTCGCTCTCGCTCTCCTCTCCTCGCTCTCGCTCTCGCTCTCCTCTCCTCGCTCTCGCTCTCCTCTCCTCTCCTCTCTCTCGCTCTCCTCGCTCTCCTCTCCTCTCTCTCGCTCTCCTCGCTCTCCTCTCCTCTCTCTCGCTCTCCTCGCTCTCCTCTCTCTCGCTCTCCTCGCTCTCCTCTCCTCTCTCTCGCTCGCCCGCCCTCCATACATATATATATATATATATATATATATATATATATATATATATATATATATATTATGAGAGCGGTGTGTGTGTGGATGTATATATATAAGTGTATGTATGTATATAAAAATTTATATAGTTTTCCGATGTTCCTGTAAATTCTTGGGCTCTCTGGCATAAACTGATCGTTTTGTGATCTCCCCAGAGTGGTTCAATGATATGGAGGTCAGGCGGTAAAGGTAAAAAAAAACATGAACCTTTACAACCCCTTTAATGTGACACATAAACTGTACAACTTAAATGAACAACAAACTGAAATCTTTTAGATGGAGCAAAGTAAAAATAAATAAAAATGTTTGCATAAGTTTGCACACCCTTAAACTAATACGTTGTTGAAGCACCTTTTACATTTTATTACAGCACTCTTTTTAGTATGAGATAAAAAATAAACAATGTAAAAAAATATGTATGCGCCCCTGTCTCCTGCGTGCTCACGCACAGAAGCGAAGGCATATGTAAGTCCCGCCCACATATATGTAAACGCTGTTCAAACTACACATGTAGGGTTTTGCTGCATGCGTTGGAGCACGAGCAATAATTCTAGCACTAAACCGCCTCTGTAACTAAACTGGTAACCTGTAAAAAAAAAAAAAAAAATGAAAGCGCCGCCAAAGGATATTTTTAAGTACCGAAGTTTGCGCCTTTCCATAAGTGTGATATGACAACAACAAAAGGAGACCTAGGTGTACTACCAACATCCCTGGTTGAAATAGAAAGGAGAGAACCCCCAAGGTGGGACTTTAACCACTTCTCACCCGGTCAATAAGATTGACGTCCGGGAAGTGGTTGTGAAATCCTGACTGGACGTCTATTGATGTCCTGCAGGATTTTGTGGGGGGCGCGCAGCGATCCGGGGTGTCAGTCTGACACCCTGCGTTTCCAATCTCGGTAAAGAGCCTCGGTAAAGAGCCTCCAATCACGGCTGATCACGATGTAAACAGGAAGATCTGTTGACTGGACGTGACGCGAGCCGGTCGCCGGCTCTCCTGACGGGGGTCACGTCCGCTGCACGGGAGGGGTGGCCGGTGGTTGCGATGACTGCCGTATACTCGCGATCGGGGGCATGAGAGACGGAACAGGGATCTGTGTGTGTAAACACACAAATCCCGGTTCTGTCAGGGGGGGAGAGACAAATCGTGTGTTCCTATTTGTTAGGAACAGCAATATGTCTCCTCCTCTAGTCGTTAAAACACACACACTGAGGTAACACATTTAGAACCTTGATCGCCCCTAGTGTTAACCCCTTTTCTGCCAGTGACAGTTATACAGTAATCTGGCTATTTTTAGCACTGATCGCTGTAAAAATGTCTATGGCCCCAAAAAAGTGTCCAATCTCTCCGCCGCAATGTTGCAGTCCCGCTAAAAATCATTGATCGCCACCATTGGTAGTGAAAAATAATAAAAATGCCATAAATTATAGCCTCTTTTGTAGATGCTATAACTTTTGCGCAAAGCAATCAATATACGCTTTTTTTTTTTTTTTTTTTTTTAACAAAAATATGTAGAAGATTATATATCTGCTTAAACTGATGAGGACATTTTATTTTTCAATTTGGGGGATATTTATTACAGCAAAAACAAAAATTATCAAAATTGTCGCTCTTCTTTTCTTTGGTGTGCCACTAGGTGGCAGTATAGTAAAACTGAAATGGCAAAATCCAGGCTAAACAATAGGGATGAGCCGAATATACTTGTGTTCAAATACTTAATATGAACCTCATTTGAAGTTAATAGGAGAAAAATGATAAAAACCAGTAATAATAATTTTCTAGGCTAATAAAAATGGTATTGGAGGTGGGCACTGCCCTTGGAAACATGTACCAAAGCAAAAAATGACACACCTGACTATGAAAATTGTAGATTCCCACTGACGGCATCAAAACTCTGAATTAACACATGTGGAATTATATACATAACAAAAAAGTGTGAAACAACTGAAAATATGTCATATTCTAGGTACTTCAAAGTAGCCACCTTTTGCTTTGATTACTGCTTTGCACACTCTTGGCATTCTCTTGATGAGCTTCAAGAGGTAATCACCTGAAATGGTCTTCCAACAGTCTTGAAGGAGTTCCCAGAGATGCTTAGCACTTGTTGGCCCTTTTGCCTTCACTCTGCGGTCCAGCTCACCCCAAACCATCTCGATTGGGTTCAGGTCCGGTGACTGTGGAGGCCAGGTCATCTGGCGCAGCACCCCATCACTCTCCTTCTTGGTCAAATAGCCCTTACACAGCCTGGAGGTGTGTTTGGGGTCATTGTCCTGTTGAAAAATAAATGATGGTCCAACTAAACGCAAACCGGATGGAATAGCATGCCGCTTCAAGATGCTGTGGTAGCCATGGTGGTTCAGTATGCCTTCAATTTTGAATAAATCCCCAACAGTGTCACCAGCAAAGCATTATTTACATTTTATTTTATTTATTTTTTAAATATTTATTGCAATTTTTATTTTATTTATTTTAATCAGCCCTGTTGGGGGTCTTTGGAGAGATATCAGGGGTCTTAACAGACCTCTGACATCTCCCCTTTAAGACAGAGAAAGGGACTAAGGACACAGATTTCCGGGTTTAGCGGCTCCTACCTCCGCTCTCCATCCTGACAAATTGAGGGGTGAGAGAGGACAGCACGGAACACGTGGGGGGGGGGGAGGGGGGGAGGACAGCACGGAACACGGGGGGAGAGAGGACAGCACGGAGCACGGGGGGAGAAGACTTGCAACTCCCCTGCCTGCCCAGGTATCGGTTGAGGCATCGGAGCATCCCCCCTCCCCCAGATTTCCGGGTTTAGCGGCTCCTACCTCCGCTCTCCATCCTGACAAATTGAGGGGTGAGAGAGGACAGCACGGAACACGTGGGGGGGGAGGGGGGAGGACAGCACGGAACACGGGGGGAGAGAGGACAGCACGGAGCACGGGGGGAGAAGACTTGCAACTCCCCTGCCTGCCCAGGTATCGGTTGAGGCATCGGAGCATCCCCCCCCCCACCTGAGTACAAGTACTCTGGGAAATGCTTGGTATCTGTACCGATACTAGTATCGGGACAACCCTACTTTTTACCATAATAAATATCCCAAAAAATATATTAAAAAAAACTATTTTTTCTTCAGTTTAGGCCGATACGTATTTTTTGTAAACTAAAAATCGCAATAAGCGTTTATTGATTGGTTTATGCAAATATTTATAGCGTTTACAAAATAGGGGGTATTTTTTTGGCATTTTTATTAATATATATTTTTTTTACTAGTAATGGCGGCGATCAGCGTTTCGTTTTTTTTTTTTTTTCGGTACTGCGACATTATGGCGGATCATTTTGACACATTTTTGGGACCATTGGCATTTTTATAGCACTGATCGCTATAAAAATGCACTGGCAGTGATGAGGTTAACACTAGGGGGTGGGGAAGGGGTGAAGTATGTTCCCTGGGTGTGTTCTAACTGTAGGGGGGGGGTCTCACTAGGGGAAATGACCGATCGCTATTCATACATTGTACAGCATTTCTCCCCTGACAAGACCGGGAGCTGTGTGTTTACACACACAGCTCCCGATCCCCGCTCTGTAGCGAGCAATCGCGGGTGCCTAATGATTAATTTTAAATAATTTTCCTTACCCATCTATTAGACAAGCTGGGGTTTTATAAGTATTTTTTATCTGCCAAGTTTAAGCTCTAAGCCAGGTGTTGTATTAATTATTGTGAACAGGAGATTTGTGTTTATTTTCATACATGGGCAGTCTAGTTTTTTCACCATGCTGTTTAGGGTTGTGCAAATAGTGGGGACATGTAGATCCTGTTATGTCATCCATTCATAAGGTCAAACACGAGGCAACTTAACGTACAGTGGTTTTTTTAAATATGAAAAAAGACACATCAAATAGATAAATAAAATTTATTTTTTTCTATTAGCATAATGAGAAACACAAATAAATGTATTCAACTTTATTACTGTAAATAATTTCTCTATTCAGTATAAACAATCCTGCATAGTATACAACTCTGGTGAACTCCATGCCCAGGAGGGTTAAGGAAGTCCTGGAAAAAAAATGGTGGCCACAAAATTTTAGACATTTTCAAATAGGGGTGTCCTCATTTTTAGGGGGGGTGGGTGGAGAAGGAGAGAGGAAAAGAGAGGGGGTGGAAGGAGGAGAGAGAAAAAGAGAGAGGGGGGTGGAAAAGAGAGGGGGGTGGAGAAGGAAGAGGAAAAGAGAGAGGGGGGGTGGAGAAGGAAGAGGAAAAGAGAGAGGGGGGGTGGAGAAGGAAGAGGAAAAGAGAGAGGGGGGGTGGAGAAGGAAGAGGAAAAGAGAGAGGGGGGGTGGAGAAGGAAGCGGAAAAGAGAGAGGGGGGGTGGAGAAGGAAGAGGAAAAGAGAGGGGGGGTGGAAGACGAAAAGAGAGGGGGGGTGGAAGAAGGAAGAGGAAAAGAGAGGGGGGGAAGAGGAAGAAGGGGGGTGGGAAGAGGAAAAGAGAGGGGGGGTGGAGGAAGGAAGAGGAAAAGAGAGGGGGGTGGAAGAAGGAAGAGGAAAAGAGAGGGGGGGTGGAAGGAAGGAAGAGGAAAAGAGAGGGGGGTGGAAGAAGGAAGAGGAAAAGAGAGGGGGGGTGGAAGAAGGAAGAGGAAAAGAGAGGGGGGTGGAAGAAGGAAGAGGAAAAGAGAGGGGGGTGGAAGAAGGAAGAGGAAAAGAGAGGGGGGGTGGAAGAAGGAAGAGGAAAAGAGAGGGGGGGTGGAAGAAGGAAGAGGAAAAGAGAGGGGGGGTGGAAGAAGGAAGAGGAAAAGAGAGGGGGGGTGGAAGAAGGAAGAGGAAAAGAGAGGGGGGGTGGAAGAAGGAAGAGGAAAAGAGAGGGGGGTGGAAGAAGGAAGAGGAAAAGAGAGGGGGGGTGGAAGAAGGAAGAGGAAAAGAGAGGGGGGGTGGAAGAAGGAAGAGGAGGAAAAGAGAGGGGGGGTGGAAGAAGGAAGAGGAAAAGAGAGGGGGGGTGGAAGAAGGAAGAGGAAAAGAGGGGGGGTGGAAGAAGGAAGAGGAAAAGAGAGGGGGGGTGGAGAAGAGGAGGAAAAGAGAGAGGAAAAGAGAGGGGGGGTGGAAGAAGGAAGAGGAAAAGAGAGGGGGGGTGGAAGAGGAAGAGGAAAAGAGAGGGGGGGTGGAAGAAGGAAGAGGAAAAGAGAGGGGGGGTGGAAGAAGGAAGAGGAAAAGAGAGGGGGGGTGGAAGAAGGAAAAGAGAGGGGGGGTGGAAGAAGGAAGAGGAAAAGAGAGGGGGGGTGGAGAAGAAGAGGAAAAGAGAGGGGGGGTGGAAGAAGGAAGAGGAAAAGAGAGGGGGGTGGAAGAAGGAAGAGGAAAAGAGAGGGGGGTGGAAGAAGGAAGAGGAAAAGAGAGGGGGGGTGGAAGAAGGAAGAGGAAAAGAGAGGGGGGTGGAAGAAGGAAGAGGAAAAGAGAGGGGGGTGGAAGAAGGAAGAGGAAAGAGAGGGGGGGTGGAAGAAGGAAGAGGAAAAGAGAGGGGGGGTGGAGAAAGGAAGAGGAAAAGAGAGGGGGTGGAAGAAGGAAGAGGAAAAGAGAGGGGGGGTGGAAGAAGGAAGAGGGAGAGGAAGAAGGAAAGGAAAGGAGAGGGGGGTGGAAGAAGGAAGAGGAAAGGAGAGGGGGGTGGAAGAAGGAAGAGGAAAGGAGAGGGGGGTGGAAGAAGGAAGAGGAAAGAGAGGGGGGGTGGAAGAAGGAAGAGGAAAAGGAGAGGGGGGTGGAAGAAGGAAGAGGAAAAGAGAGGGGGTGGAAGAAGGAAGAGGAAAGAGAGGGGGGGTGGAAGAAGGAGGAGGAGAGGGGGTGGAAGAAGGAAGAGGAAAAGAGGGGGGTGGAAGAAGGAAGAGGAAAAGAGAGGGGGTGGAAGAAGGAAGAGGAAAAGAGAGGGGGTGGAAAGAGAGGGGGGGGAAGAAGGGAGTAAAAGAGAGGGGGGTGGAAGAGGAAAGGAGAGAGGGGGGTGGAAGAAGGAAGAGGAAGAGAGGGGGGTGGAAGAAGGAAAGGAGAGAGGGGGGTGGAAGAAGGAAGAGGAAAAGAGGGGGGTGGAGAAAGGAAGGAGAGAAGGAAAAGAGAGGGGGGTGGAAGAGGGGGGTGGAAGAAGGAAGAGGAGAGAGGGGGTGGAAGAAGGAAGAGGAAAAGAGAGGGGGTGGAAGAAGGAAGAGGGAAGAGGGGGGTGGAAAGAGAGGGGGGGTGGGAAGAAGGAAGAGAAGAAGGAAGAGGAGAGGGGGGTGGAAGAAGGAAGAGGAAGAGAGGAAGAGGAAAAGAGAGGGGGGGTGGAAGAAGGAAGAGGAAAAGAGAGGGGGTGGAAGAAGGAAGAGGAAAAGAGAGGGGGGGTGGAGGAAGAGGGGGTGGAAGAAGGAAGAGGAAAAGAGAGGGGGTGGAAGAAGGAAGAGGAAAAGAGAGGGGGGGTGGAAGAGGAGAAGAGGAAGAGGAAAAGAGAGGGGGTGGAAGAAGGAAGAGGAAAAGAGAGGGGGGTGGAGAAGAGGAGGAAAAGAGAGGGGGGTGGAAGAAGGAAGAGGAAAAGAGAGGGGGGGTGGAAGAAGGAAGAGGAAAAGAGAGGGGGGGTGGAAGAAGGAAGAGGAAAAGAGAGGGGGGGTGGAAGAAGGAAGAGGAAAAGAGAGGGGGGTGGAAGAAGGAAGAGGAAAAGAGAGGGGGGGTGGAAGAAGGAAGAGGAAAAGAGAGGGGGGTGGAAGAAGGAAGGAGGAAAAGAGAGGGGGGTGGAAGAAGGAAGAGGAAAAGAGAGAGGGGGGGTGAAGAAGGAAGGAGGAAAAGAGAGGGGGGGTGGAAGAAGGAAGAGGAAAAGAGAGGGGGGTGGAAGAAGGAAGAGGAAAAAGAGAGGGGGTGGAAGAAGGAAGAGGAAAAGAGAGGGGGGGTGGAAGAAGGAAGAGGAAAAGAGAGGGGGGGTGGAAGAAGGAAGAGGAAAAGAGAGGGGGGGTGGAAGAAGGAAGAGGAAAAGAGAGGGGGGGTGGAAGAAGGAAGAGGAAAAGAGAGGGGGGTGGAGAAGAGGAGGAAAAGAGAGGGGGGGTGGAAGAAGGAAGAGGAAAAGAGAGGGGGGTGGAAGAAGGAAGAGGAAAAGAGAGGGGGGGGTGGAAGAAGGAAGAGGAAAAGAGAGGGGGGTGGAAGAAGGAAGAGGAAAAGAGAGGGGGGTGGAAGAAGGAAGAGGAAAAGAGAGGGGGGGTGGAAGAAGGAAGAGGAAAAGAGAGGGGTGGAAGAAGGAAGAGGAGGAAAAGAGAGGGGGGTGGAAGAAGGAAGAGGAAAAGAGAGGGGGGGTGGAAGAAGGAAAAGAGAGGGGGGTGGAAGAAGAAGGAGGAAAAGAGAGGGGGGTGGAAGAAGGAAGAGGAAAAGAGAGGGGGGTGGAAGAAGGAAGAGAAAAAGAGAGGGGGGTGGAAGAAGGAAGAGGAAAAGAGAGGGGGGGTGGAAGAAGGAAGAGGAAAAGAGAGGGGGGTGGAGAAGAGGAGGAAAAGAGAGGGGGGGTGGAAGGAGGAAGAGGAAAAGAGAGGGGTGGAAGAAGGAAGAGGAAAAGAGAGGGGGGTGGAAGAAGGAAGAGGAAAAGAGAGGGGGGGTGGAAGAAGGAAGAGGAAAAGAGAGGGGGGTGGAAGAAGGAAGAGGAAAAGAGAGGGGGGGTGGAAGAAGGAAGAGGAAAAGAGAGGGGGGGTGGAAGAAGGAAGAGGAAAAGAGAGGGGGGTGGAGGAAGAAGGAAGAGAGGAGGAAAAGAGAGGGGGGGGTGGAGAGAGGAGAAGAGGAGGAAAAGAGAGGGGGGTGGAGAAGAGGAGAGAGGGGGGTGGAGAAGAGAGAGGGGGGGTGGAGAAGAGGAGGAAAAGAGAGGGGGGGTGGAGAAGAGGAGGAAAAGAGAGGGGGGGTGGAGAAGAGGAGGAAAAGAGAGGGGGGGTGGAGAAGAGGAGGAAAAGAGAGGGGGGGTGGAGAAGAGGAGGAAAAGAGAGGGGGGCGGAGAAGAGGAGGAAAAGAGAGGGGGGCGGAGAAGAGGAGGAAAAGAGAGGGGGGCGGAGAAGAGGAGGAAAAGAGAGGGGGGCGGAGAAGAGGAGGAAAAGAGAGGGGGGCGGAGAAGAGGAGGAAAAGAGAGGGGGGGTGGAGAAGAGGAGGAAAAGAGAGGGGGGTGGAGAAGAGGAGGAAAAGAGAGGGGGGGTGGAGAAGAGGAGGAAAAGAGGGGGGGGTGGAGAAGAGGAGGAAAAGAGAGGGGGGGTGGAGAAGAGGAGGAAAAGAGAGGGGGGTGGAGAAGAGGAGGAAAAGAGAGGGGGCGGAGAAGAGGAGGAAAAGAGAGGGGGGCGGAGAAGAGGAGGAAAAGAGAGGGGGCGGAGAAGAGGAGGAAAAGAGAGGGGGGTGGAGAAGAGGAGGAAAAGAGAGGGGGGTGGAGAAGGAGAAGAGGAAAAGGGAGGAGGAAGAGTAGAAGAGAGAGAGAAAAAAAAGGTGGGGTGGAGGAGAGGGAGAGAGAGAGAGAGCTGTATAAAGAGAGGATATGGTATAAAAGAAGGACAGAGAGGGAGGGAGAGACATTCAGGGTAAAAACGTGGGATTCGCTTCATGTTCCCGTCCTCTATTTCCTGCTTCCTGGTCACATGTTTCCTGTGACATCACAGCTCTAGCACAGATACATCTCTGCAGCCAGATGATGGGCATGCTGGATCATAGAGTGAAGCCGCCCTACTCCATTACAGTACATCTCTGGCCCATCGCTTCCTCTATAGCCGTAGCCAATCCGTGACGGACAGCCCGGTCACCCTGTCAGCATCGTCGTGGACGTGGATACTGAAAACAATCGATGTACCGCCTCCACCTTGCCCACGTGACCGCCACCCCTTACTCACGTGACTGCCATTCCTTTCCTACGTCACCGTCTCCATGGAGACCCAGCTCTGGGACCGTTAGAAAACAAAGCCTCAGTGACGTCACAGCAAAAGCAAATAAATAGCAGAGCTGAGGGAGCAGCCCGTCAGTAGTGTTCGGCTCTTCGATGGAGCATGTGCGTTTTCTCTTCGCTCCTCCTTATCCCTGTTATTGTCTCATATTAGTCTAATCTGTTAGCGACCAATCCCCATCCAGATTTAATATCTCCATTTCTGATAACTAATGGAGTGTATTTGTTTTATATAAGAGACATAGAAATCTCTAGGTGAGGTTATGTGTGGGGACAAGCCATCACCGTGGCTGCACGATGTATAAATCCTAACTGAACTTTTCAGTTTCAATCAGTCAAATCCATTGCAGGGCATTACAACAAAACAAACTCCATGCAGCTCTTCTATGAATCTGTTTAATGGAGTGACGTCATAGAAAAGATGGGACTTTAATGGTGTTTTTTTTACAATCTTTTCGCAGGAAATTTGTCGGACAATGGCTGTTGTTGGCGATTCAATCTACACTGCACCATGGTTCATATGGTGTCGGGATGATTGAAGAGCATTAATTCTAATATTACATTGTGATTTACATGTATTAAACGCTCCACGATGCACAATCAGAAGGAGACCTGGGTGATACTTCACAACACCTGCCACCGGATGCAGCTTGTCACGTCGCCTGCCACCAGATGCAGCTTGTCACGTCGCCTGCCACCAGATGCAGCTTGTCACGTCGCCTGCCACCAGATGCAGCTTGTCACGTCGCCTGCCACCAGATGCAGCTTGTCACGTCACCTGCCACCAGATGCAGCTTGTCACGTCGCCTGCCACCAGATGCAGCTTGTCACGTCGCCTGCCACCAGATGCAGCTTGTCACGTCGCCTGCCACCAGATGCAGCTTGTCACGACACCTGCCACCAGATGCAGCTTGTCACGCCGCCTGCCACCAGATGCAGCTTGTCACGCCGCCTGCCACCAGATGCAGCTTGTCACGCCGCCTGCCACCAGATGCAGCTTGTCACGACACCTGCCACCAGATGCAGCTTGTCACGACACCTGCCACCAGATGCAGCTTGTCACGCCGCCTGCCACCAGATGCAGCTTGTCACGCCGCCTGCCACCAGATGCAGCTTGTCACGCCGCCTGCCACCAGATGCAGCTTGTCACGCCGCCTGCCACCAGATGCAGCTTGTCACGCCGCCTGCCACCAGATGCAGCTTGTCACGACGCCTGCCACCAGATGCAGCTTGTCACGACACCTGCCACCAGATGCAGCTTGTCACGTCACCTGCCACCAGATGCAGCTTGTCACGACACCTGCCACCAGATGCAGCTTGTCACGACACCTGCCACCAGATGCAGCTTGTCACGCCGCCTGCCACCAGATGCAGCTTGTCACGACACCTGCCACCAGATGCAGCTTGTCACGCCGCCTGCCACCAGATGCAGCTTGTCACGACACCTGCCACCAGATGCAGCTTGTCGCCTGACACCAAATGCAGCCTGTCACGACACCTGCCACCAGATGCAGCTTGTCACGACACCTGCCACCAGATGCAGCTTGTCACGACACCTGCCACCAGATGCAGCTTGTCACGACACCTGCCACCAGATGCAGCTTGTCGCCTGACACCAAATGCAGCCTGTCACGACACCTGCCACCAGATGCAGCTTGTCACGACACTTGCCACCAAATGCAGCTTGTCACGTCGCCTGCCACCAGATGCAGCTTGTCGCCTGACACCAGATGCAGCTTTTCACGACACCTGCCACCAGATGCAGCTTGTCATGACACCTGCCACCAAATGCAGCTTGTCACGTCGCCTGCCACCAGATGCAGCTTGTCGTCTGACACCAAATGCAGCTTGTCACGACACCTGCCACCAGATGCAGATTGTCACGACACCTGCCACCAGATGCAGCTTGTCACGAAAACCTGCCACCAGATGCAGCTTGTCACGCCGTCTGCCACCAGATGCAGCTTGTCGCCTGACACCAAATGCAGCTTGTCACGACACCTGCCACCAGATGCAGCTTGTCACAACGCCTGCCACCAGATGCAGCTTGTCACGTCGCCTGCCACCAGATGCAGCTTATCACGTCGCCTGCCACCAGATGCAGCTTGTCACGTCACCTGCCACCAGATGCAGCTTGTCACGTCGCCTGCCACCAGATGCAGCTTGTCACGACGCCTGCCACCAGATGCAGCTTGTCACGACACCTGCCACCAGATGCAGCTTGTCACGTTGCCTGCCACCAGATGCAGCTTGTCACGACACCTGCCACCAAATGCAGCTTGTCACGTCGCCTGCCACCAGATGCAGCTTGTCGCCTGACACCAAATGCAGCTTGTCACGACACCTGCCACCAGATGCAGCTTGTCACGACACCTGCCACCAGATGCAGCTTGTCACGACACCTGCCACCAGATGCAGCTTGTCACGACACCTGCCACCAGATGCAGCTTGTCACGAAAACCTGCCACCAGATGCAGCTTGTCACGCCACCTGCCACCAGATGCAGCTTGTCGCCTGACACCAAATGCAGCTTGTCACGACACCTGCCACCAGATGCAGCTTGTCACAACGCCTGCCACCAGATGCAGCTTGTCACAACGCCTGCCACCAGATGCAGCTTGTCACGTCGCCTGCCACCAGATGCAGCTTGTCACGTCGCCTGCCACCAGATGCAGCTTGTCACGTCGCCTGCCACCAGATGCAGCTTGTCACGTCGCCTGCCACCAGATGCAGCTTGTCACGTCGCCTGCCACCAGATGCAGCTTGTCACGACACCTGCCACCAGATGCAGCTTGTCACGACACCTGCCACCAGATGCAGCTTGTCACATCGCCTGCCACCAGATGCAGCTTGTCTCGACCCCTGCCACCAGATGCAGCTTGTCACGAAAACCTGCCACCAGATGCAGCTTGTCACGCCGCCTGCCACCAGATGCAGCTTGTCGCCTGACACTAAATGCAGCTTGTCACGACACCTGCCACCAGATGCAGCTTGTCACAACGCCTGCCACCAGATGCAGCTTGTCACGTCGCCTGCCACCAGATGCAGCTTGTCACGTCACCTGCCACCAGATGCAGCTTGTCACGTCGCCTGCCACCAGATGCAGCTTGTCACGACGCCTGCCACCAGATGCAGCTTGTCACTACACCTGCCACCAGATGCAGCTTGTCACGTCGCCTGCCACCAGATGCAGCTTGTCACGACCCCTGCCACCAGATGCAGCTTGTCACGACCCCTGCCACCAAATGCAGCTTGTCACGTCGTCTGCCACCAGATGCAGCTTGTCGCCTGACACCAAATACAGCTTGTCACGACACCTGCCACCAGATGCAGCTTGTCACGACACCTGCCACCAGATGCAGCTTGTCACGCCGCCTGCCACCAGATGCAGCTTGTCGCCTGACACCAAATGCAGCTTGTCACGACACCTGCCACCAAATGCAGCTTGTCACGTCGCCTGCCACCAGATGCAGCTTGTCGCCTGACACCAAATGCAGCTTGTCACGACACCTGCCACCAGATGCAGCTTGTCACGACACCTGCCACCAGATGCAGCTTGTCACGAAAACCTGCCACCAGATGCAGCTTGTCACGAAAACCTGCCACCAGATGTGCAGTTCCTTAATATCTTGGGGTGGAGAGTTAGGAGGGCATTCTCAGTGCCTCAATACTTTGGAGTGGAGGGGTAGAAAGGCATCCTCAGTTTCTTAATACCTTAGGGTGGAGAGTTAGGAGGGCATTCTCAGTGCCTCAATACTTTGGGATGGGGGGGTAGGAGGGCATCCTCAGTGTCTCAATACTTTGGGGTAGGAGGGCATCCTCAGTGCCTCGATATTTTGGGGTGGAGAGGTAGGAGGACATCCTCAGTTCCTTAATACCTTGGGGTGGAGAGTTAGGAGGGAATACTTAGTGCCTCAATACTTTAGTGTGGAGGGGTAGGAGGACATTCTCAGTTCCTTAATACCTTGGGGTGTAAAGTTAGGAGGAAATCCTCAGTGCCTCAATACTTTGGAGTGGAGGGGTAGGAGGACGTCCTCAGTTTCTTAATACCTTAGGGTGGAGAGTTAGGAGGGCATCCTTAGTGCCTTCGATACCCTGGGGTGGAAAGGTAGGAGGGCATCCTCAGTTCCTTAATATCTTGGGGTGGAGAGTTAGGAGGGCATTCTCAGTGCCTCAATACTTTGGGGTGGAGGGGTAGGAGGGCGTCCTCAGTGCCTCAATACTTTGGAGTGGAGGGGTAGAAAGGCATCCTCAGTTTCTTAAGTCCTTAGGGTGGAGAGTTAGGAGGGCATTCTCAGTGCCTCAATACTTTGGGATGGGGGGTAGGAGGGCATCCTCAGTGCCTCAATACTTTGGGGTAGGAGGGCATCCTCAGTGCCTCGAAATTTTGGGGTGGAGAGGTAGAAGGACATCCTCAGTTCCTTAATACCTTGGGGTGGAAAGTTAGGAGGAAATCCTCAGTGCCTCAATACTTTAGTGTGGAGGGGTAGGAGGACATCCTCAGTTCCTTAATACCTTAGGGTGGAGAGTTAGGAGGGGATCCTCAGTGCCTCAATACTTTGGAGAGGAGGGGTAGGAGGACATCCTCAGTTTCTTAATATCTTGGGGTGGAGAGTTAGGAGGGCATTCTCAGTGCCTCAACACTTTGGGGTGGAGGGGTAGGAGGGCATCCTCAGTGCCTCAATACTTTGGGGTAGGAGGGCATCCTCAGTGCCTCAATACTTTGGAGTGGAGGGGTAGGAGGGCATCCTCAGTTTCTTAATACCTTAGGGTGGAGAGTTAGTAGGGCATTCGCAGTGCCTCAATACTTTGGGATGGGGGGGTAGGAGGGCATCCTCAGTGCCTCAATACTTTGGGGTAGGAGGGCATCCTCAGTGCCTCGATATTTTGGGGTGGAGAGGTAGGAGGACATCCTCAGTTCCTTAATACCTTGAGGTGGAGAGTTAGGAGGGAATACTCAGTGCCTCAATACTTTAGTGTGGAGGGGTAGGAGGACATCCTCAGTTTCTTAATACCTTAGGGTAGAGAGGTAGGAGGGAATCCTCAGTGCCTCAATACTTTATTGTGGTGGGGTAGGAGGACATCCTCAGTTTCTTAATACCTTAGGGCGGAGAGTTAGGAGGGCATCCCCAGTGCCTCGATACCCTGGGGTGGAAAGGTAGGACGGTATCCTAAGTTCCTTAATATCTTGGGGTGGAGAGTTAGGAGGGCATTCTCAGTGCATCAATACTTTGGAGTGGAGGGGTAGGAGGGCATCCTCAGTTTCTTAATATCTTAGGGTGGAGAGTTAGTAGGGCATTCGCAGTGCCTCAATACTTTGGGATGGGGGGGTAGGAGGGCATCCTCAGTGCCTCAATACTTTGGGGTAGGAGGGCATCCTCAGTGCCTCGATATTTTGGGGTGGAGAGGTAGGAGGACATCCTCAGTTCCTTAATACCTTGAGGTGGAGAGTTAGGAGGGAATCCTCAGTGCCTCAATACTTTAGTGTGGAGGGGTAGGAGGACATCCTCAGTTCCTTAATACCTTGGGGTGGAAAGTTAGGAGGGAATACTTAGTGCCTCAATACTTTAGTGTGGAGGGGTAGGAGGACATCCTCAGTTCCTTAATACCTTAGGGTAGAGAGTTAGGAGGGAATCCTCAGTGCCTCAATACTTTGGGGTGGAGAGGTAGGAGGACATCCTCAGTTCCTTAATACCTTAGGGTGGAGAGTTAGGAGGGAATCCTCAGTGCCTCAATACTTTGGGGTGGAGAGGTAGGAGGACATCCTCAGTTCTTTAATACCTTAGGGTGGAGAGTTAGGAGGGCATCCTCATTTCCTTAATACCTTGGGGTGGAGAGTTAGGAGGGAATACTCAGTGCCTCAATACTTTAGTGTGGAGGGGTAGGAGGACCTCCTCAGTTCCTTA
Organism: Rana kukunoris; assembly: GCA_029574335.1. NCBI lineage: Eukaryota > Metazoa > Chordata > Amphibia > Anura > Ranidae > Rana > Rana kukunoris. The sequence continues at coordinate 496,156,841 of CM056051.1, read as the reverse complement.
ATACCTTAGGGTGGAGAGTTAGGAGGGAATCCTTAGTGCCTTGATACCTTGGGGTTGAGAGGTAGGAGGGCATCCTCAGTTTCTTAATACCTTAGGGTGGAGAGTTAGGAGGGAATCCTCAGTGCCTCAATACTTTGGGGTGGAGAGGTAGGAGGACATCCTCAGTTCCTTAATACCTTAGGGTGGAGAGTTAGGAGGGAATCCTCATGCCTCAATACTTTGGGGTGGAGAGGTAGGAGGACATCCTCAGTTGCTTAATACCTTAGGGTGGAGAGTTAGGAGGGAATCTTCAGTGCCTCAATACTTTGGAGAGGAGAGGTAGGAGGACATCCTCAGTTTCTTAATACCTTAGGGTAGAGAGGTAGGAGGAAATCCTCAGTGCCTCAATACTTTAGTGTGGTGGGGTAGGAGGATATCCTCAGTTTCTTAATACCTTAGGGTGGAGAGTTAGGAGGGCATCCTCAGTGCCTCGATACCCTGGGGTGGAAAGGTAGGACGGTATCCTGAGTTCCTTAATATCTTGGGGTGGAGAGTTAGGAGGGCATTCTCAGTGCATCAATACTTTGGGGTAGAGGGGTAGGAGGGCATCCTCAGTGCCTCAATACTTTGGGGTAGGAGGGCATCCTCAGTGCCTCAATACTTTGAAGTGGAGGGGTAGGAGGGCATGCTCAGTTTCTTAATACCTTAGGGTGGAGAGTTAGGAGGGCATTCTCAGTGCCTTAATACTTTGGGATGGGGGTAGGAGGGCATCCTCAGTGCCTCAATATTGAGGTACTGAGGATTCTCTACCTTAGGGTGGAGAGTTAGGAGGGAATCCTCAGTGCCTCAATACTTTAGTGTGGAGGGGTAGGAGGACATCCTCAGTTCCTTAATACCTTAGGGTAGAGAGTTAGGAGGGAATCCTCAGTGCCTCAATACTTTGGGGTGGAGAGGTAGGAGGACATCCTCAGTTCCTTAATACCTTAGGGTGGAGAGTTAGGAGGGAATCCTCAGTGCCTCAATACTTTGGGGTGGAGAGGTAGGAGGACATCCTCAGTTCTTTAATACCTTAGGGTGGAGAGTTAGGAGGGCATCCTCATTTCCTTAATACCTTAGGGTGGAGAGTTAGGAGGGAATCTTCAGTGCCTCAATACTTTGGAGAGGAGAGGTAGGAGGACATCCTCAGTTTCTTAATACCTTAGGGTAGAGAGGTAGGAGGAAATCCTCAGTGCCTCAATACTTTAGAGTGGAGGGGTAGGAGGACATCCTCAGTTTCTTAATACCTTAGGCTGGAGAGTTAGGAGGGAATCCTCAGTGCCTCAATACCTTGGGGTTGAGAGATAGGAGGGCATCCTGAGTTTCTTAATACCTTAGGGTGGAGAGTTAGGAGGGAATCCTCATGCCTCAATACTTTGGGGTGGAGAGGTAGGAGGACATCCTCAGTTGCTTAATACCTTAGGGTGGAGAGTTAGGAGGGAATCTTCAGTGCCTCAATACTTTGGAGTGGAGAGGTAGGAGGACATCCTCAGTTTCTTAATACCTTAGGGAAGAGAGGTAGGAGGGAATCCTCAGTGCCTCAATACTTTAGTGTGGTGGGTTTGGAGGATATCCTCAGTTCCTTAATACCTTAGGGTGGAGAGTTAGGAGGGAATCCTCAGTGCCTCAATACTTTGGGGTGGAGAGGTAGGAGGACATCCTCAGTTCTTTAATACCTTAGGGTGGAGAGTTAGGAGGGCATCCTCATTTCCTTAATACCTTGGGGTGGAGAGTTAGGAGGGAATACTCAGTGCCTCAATACTTTAGTGTGGAGGGGTAGGAGGACCTCCTCAGTTCCTTAATACCTTAGGGTGGAGAGTTAGGAGGGAATCCTTAGTGCCTCGATACCTTGGGGTTGAGAGGTAGGAGGGCATCCTCAGTTTCTTAATACCTTAGGGTGGAGAGTTAGGAGGGAATCCTCAGTGCCTCAATACTTTGGGGTGGAGAGGTAGGAGGACATCCTCAGTTCCTTAATACCTTAGGGTGGAGAGTTAGGAGGGAATCCTCAGTGCCTCAATACTTTGGGGTAGAGAGGTAGGAGGACATCCTCAGTTCCTTAATACCTTAGGGTGGAGAGTTAGGAGGGAATCTTCAGTGCCTCAATACTTTGGAGTGGAGAGGTAGGAGGACATCCTTAGTTTCTTAATACCTTAGGGTGGAGAGTTAGGAGGGCATCCCCAGTGCCTCGATACCCTGGGGTGGAAAGGTAGGAGGGTATCCTGAGTTCCTTAATATCTTGGGGAGGAGAGTTAGGAGGGCATTCTCAGTGCATCAATACTTTGGGGTGGAGGAGTAGGAGGGCATCCTCAGTGCCTCAATACTTTGGGGTAGGAGGGCATCCTCAGTGCCTCAATACTTTGAAGTGGAGGGGTAGGAGGGCATGCTCAGTTTCTTAATACCTTAGGGTGGAGAGTTAGGAGGGCATTCTCAGTGCCTTAATACTTTGGGATGGGGGGGTAGGAGGGCATCCTCAGTGCCTCAATATTGAGGTACTGAGGATTCCCTACCTTAGGGTGGAGAGTTAGGAGGGAATCCTCAGTGCCTCAATACCTTAGGGTGGAGAGTTAGGAAGGCATCCTCATTTCCTTAATACCTTGGGGTGGAGAGTTAGGAGGGAATACTCAGTGCCTCAATACTTTAGTGTGGAGGGGTAGGAGGACCTCCTCAGTTCCTTAATACCTTAGGGTGGAGAGTTAGGAGGGAATCCTTAGTGCCTCGATACCTTGGGGTTGAGAGGTAGGAGGGCATCCTCAGTTTCTTAATACCTTAGGGTGGAGAGTTAGGAGGGAATCCTCAGTGCCTCAATACTTTGGGGTGGAGAGGTAGGAGGACAACCTCAGTTCCTTAATACCTTAGGGTGGAGAGTTAGGAGGGAATCCTCAGTGCCTCAATACTTTGGGGTGGAGAGGTAGGAGGACATCCCCAGTTCCTAAATACCTTAGGGTGGAGAGTTAGGAGGGAATCTTCAGTGCCTCAATACTTTGGAGAGGAGAGGTAGGAGGACATCCTCAGTTTCTTAATACCTTAGGGTAGAGAGGTAGGAGGAAATCCTCAGTGCCTCAATACTTTAGAGTAGAGGGGTAGGAGGACATCCTCAGTTTCTTAATACCTTAGGCTGGAGAGTTAGGAGGGAATCCTCAGTGCCTCAATACATTGGGGTTGAGAGATAGGAGGGCATCCTGAGTTTCTTAATACCTTAGGGTGGAGAGTTAGGAGGGAATCCTCATGCCTCAATACTTTGGGGTGGAGAGGTAGGAGGACATCCTCAGTTGCTTAATACCTTAGGGTGGAGAGTTAGGAGGGAATCTTCAGTGCCTCAATACTTTGGAGTGGAGAGGTAGGAGGACATCCTCAGTTTCTTAATACCTTAGGGTAGAGAGGTAGGAGGGAATCCTCGGTGCCTCAATACTTTAGTGTGGTGGGGTAGGAGGACATCCTCAGTTTCTTAATACCTTAGGGTGGAGAGTTAGGAGGGCATCCTCAGTGCCTCGATACCCTGGGGTGGAAAGGTAGGACGGTATCCTGAGTTCCTTAATATCTTGGGGTGGAGAGTTAGGAGGGCATTCTCAGTGCATCAATACTTTGGGGTGGAGGGGTAGGAGGGCATCCTCAGTGCCTCAATACTTTGGGGTAGGAGGGCATCCTCAGTGCCTCAATACTTTAAAGTGGAGGGGTAGGAGGGCATGCTCAGTTTCTTAATATCTTAGGGTGGAGAGTTAGGAGGGCATTCTCAGTGCCTTAATACTTTGGGATGGGGGGTAGGAGGGCATCCTCAGTGCCTCAATATTGAGGTACTGAGGATTCCCTACCTTAGGGTGGAGAGTTAGGAGGGAATCCTCAGTGCCTCAATACTTTAGTGTGGAGGGGTAGGAGGACATCCTCAGTTCCTTAATACCTTAGGGTGGAGAGTTAGGAGGGAATCCTCAGTGCCTCAATACTTTAGAGTGGAGGGGTAGGAGGACATCCTCAGTTTCTTAATACCTTAGGGTGGAGAGTTAGGAGGGAATCCTTAGTGCCTCGATACCTTGGGGTTTAGAGGTAGGAGGACATCCTCAGTTCCTTAATACCTTAGGGTGGAGAGTTAGGAGGGAATCCTCAGTGCCTCAATACTTTGGGGTGGAGAGGTAGGAGGACATCCTCAGTTCCTTAATACCTTAGGGTGGAGAGTTAGGAGGGAATCTTCAGTGCCTCAATACTTTGGAGTGAAGAGGTAGGAGGACATCCTCAGTTTCTTAATACCTTAGGGTAGAGAGGTAGGAGGGAATCCTTAGTGCCTCAATACTTTAGTGTGGAGGGGTAGGAGGACATCCTCAGTTTCTTAATACCTTAGGGTGGAGAGTTAGGAGGGCATCCCCAGTGCCTCGATACCCTGGGGTGGAAAGGTAGGAGGGTATCCTGAGTTCCTTAATATCTTGGGGTGGAGAGTTAGGAGGGCATTCTCAGTGCATCAATACTTTGGGGTGGAGGGGTAGGAGGGAATCCTCAGTGCCTCAATACTTTGGAGTGGATGGGGTAGGGGGACATCCCCAGTTTCTTTAATACCTTAGGGTGGAGAGTTAGGAGGGAATACTCAGTGCCTCAATACTTTAGTGTGGAGGGGTAGGAGGACATCCTCAGTTCCTTAATACCTTAGGGTGGAGAGTTAGGAGGGAATCCTCAGTGCCTCAATACTTTAGAGTGGAGGGGTAGGAGGACATCCTCAGTTCCTTAATACCTTAGGGTGGAGAGTTAGGAGGGAATCCTCAGTGCTCAATACTTTAGAGTGGAGGGGTAGGAGGACATCCTCAGTTTCTTAATACCTTAGGGTGGAGAGTTAGGAGGGAATCTTAGTCAGTGCCTCGATACCGTTGAGAGGTAGGAGGGCATCCTCAGTTTCTTAATACCTTAGGGTGGAGAGTTAGGAGGGAATCCTCAGTGCCTTAATACTTTGGGGTGGAGAGGTAGGAGGACATCCTCAGTTCCTTAATACCTTAGGGTGGAGAGTTAGGAGGGAATCCTCAGTGCCTCAATACTTTGGGGTGGAGAGGTAGGAGGACATCCTCAGTTCCTTAATACCTTAGGGTGGAGAGTTAGGGGGAATCTTCAGTGCCTCAATACTTTGGAGTGGAGAGGTAGGAGGACATCCTTAGTTTCTTAATACCTTAGGGTGGAGAGTTAGGAGGGCATCCCAGTGCCTCGAAACCCTGGGGTGGAAAGGTAGGAGGGTATCCTGAGTTCCTTAATATCTTGGGGAGGAGAGTTAGGAGGGCATTCTCAGTGCATCAATACTTTGGGGTGGAGGAGTAGGAGGGCATCCTCAGTGCCTCAATACTTTGGGGTAGAAGGGCATCCTCAGTGCCTCAATACTTTGAAGTGGAGGGGTAGGAGGGCATGCTCAGTTTCTTAATACCTTAGGGTGGAGAGTTAGGAGGGCATTCTCAGTGCCTTAATACTTTGGGATGGGGGGTAGGAGGGCATCCTCAGTGCTCAATATTGAGTACTGAGGATTCCCTACCTTAGGGTGGAGAGTTAGGAGGGAATCCTCAGTGCCTCAATACCTTAGGGTGGAGAGTTAGGAAGCCATCCTCATTTCCTTAATACCTTGGGGTGGAGAGTTAGGAGGGAATACTCAGTGCCTCAATACTTTAGTGTGGAGGGGTAGGAGGACCTCCTCAGTTCCTTAATACCTTAGGGTGGAGAGTTAGGAGGGAATCCTCAGTGCCTCGATACCTTGGGGTTGAGAGGTAGGAGGGGGCATCCTCAGTTTCTTAATACCTTAGGGTGGAGAGTTTAGGAGGGAATCCTCAGTGCTCAATACTTTGGGGTGGGAGAGGTAGGAGGACATCCTCAGTTCCTTAATACCTTAGGGTGGAGAGTTAGGAGGGAATCCTCAGTGCCTCAATACTTTGGGGTGGAGAGGTAGGAGGACATCCCAGTTCCTTAATACCTTAGGGTGGAGGAGTTAGGAGGGAGGAATCTTTCAGTGCCTAATACTTGGGGTTGAGAGACTAGAGCGGGCATCCTGAGTTTCTTTAATACCTTAGGGTGGAGAGTTAGGAGGGAATCCTCAGTGCCTCAATACTTTGGAGGTGGAGAGGTAGGAGGACAATCCTCAGTTGCTTAATACCTTAGGGTGGAGAGTTAGGAGGGAATCTTCAGTGCCTCAATATTTGGAGTGGAGAGGTAGGAGGACATCCTCAGTTTCTTAAAACTTAGGGTAGAGAGGTAGGAGGGACATCCTCAGTGCCTCAATACTTTAGTGTGGAGGGGTAGGAGGACATGCCTCAGTTTCTCATACCTTAGGGTGGGAGAGATTAGGAGGGAATCCTCAGTGCCTCGATACCTGGGGTGGAAAGGTAGGACGGTATCCTGAGTTCCTTAATATCTTGGGGTGGAGAGTTAGGAGGGCATTCTCAGTGCATCAATACTTTGGAGTGGAGGGGTAGGAGGGCATCCTCAGTGCCTCAATACTTTGGGGTAGGAGGGCATCCTCAGTGCCTCAATACTTTAAAGTGGAGGGGTAGGAGGGCATGCTCAGTTTCTTAATATCTTAGGGTGGAGAGTTAGGAGGGCATTCTCAGTGCCTTAATACTTTGGGATGGGGGGTAGGAGGGCATCCTCAGTGCCTCAATATTGAGGTACTGAGGATTCCCTACCTTAGGGTGGAGAGTTAGGAGGGAATCCTCAGTGCCTCAATACTTTAGTGTGGAGGGGTAGGAGGACATCCTCAGTTCCTTAATACCTTAGGGTGGAGAGTTAGGAGGGAATCCTCAGTGCCTCAATACTTTAGAGTGGAGGGGTAGGAGGACATCCTCAGTTTCTTAATACCTTAGGGTGGAGAGTTAGGAGGGAATCCTTAGTGCCTCGATACCTTGGGGTTTAGAGGTAGGAGGACATCCTCAGTTCCTTAATACCTTAGGGTGGAGAGTTAGGAGGGAATCCTCAGTGCCTCAATACTTTGGGGTGGAGAGGTAGGAGGACATCCTCAGTTCCTTAATACCTTAGGGTGGAGAGTTAGGAGGGAATCTTCAGTGCCTCAATACTTTGGAGTGGAGAGGTAGGAGGACATCCTCAGTTTCTTAATACCTTAGGGTAGAGAGGTATGAGGGAATACTCAGTGCCTCAATACATTAGTGTGGAGGGGTAGGAGGACATCCTCAGTTTCTTAATACCTTAGGGTGGAGAGTTAGGAGGGCATCCCCAAGTGCCTCGATACCCTGGGGTGGAAAGGTAGGAGGGTATCCTGAGTTCCTTAATATCTTGGGGTGGAGAGTTAGGAGGGCATTCTCAGTGCATCAATACTTTGGGGTGGAGAGTTAGGAGGGAATCCTCAGTGCCTCAATACTTTGGAGTGGATGGGGTAGGGGGACATCCCCAGTTCTTTAATACCTTAGGGTGGAGAGTTAGGAGGGAATACTCAGTGCCTCAATACTTTAGTGTGGAGGGGTAGGAGGACATCCTCAGTTCCTTAATACCTTAGGGTGGAGAGTTAGGAGGGAATCCTCAGTGCCTCAATACTTTAGAGTGGAGGGGTAGGAGGACATCCTCAGTTCCTTAATACCTTAGGGTGGAGAGTTAGGAGGGAATCCTCAGTGCCTCAATACTTTAGAGTGGAGGGGTAGGAGGACATCCTCAGTTTCTTAATACCTTAGGGTGGAGAGTTAGGAGGGAATACTTAGTGCCTCGATACCTTGAGGTTGAGAGGTAGGAGGGCATCCTCAGTTTCTTAATACCTTAGGGTGGAGAGTTAGGAGGGAATCCTCAGTGCCTTAATACTTTGGGGTGGAGAGGTAGGAGGACATCCTCAGTTCCTTAATACCTTAGGGTGGAGAGTTAGGAGGGAATCCTCAGTGCCTCAATACTTTGGGGTGGAGAGGTAGGAGGACATCCTCAGTTCCTTAATACCTTAGGGTGGAGAGTTAGGAGGGAATCTTCAGTGCCTCAATACTTTGGAGTGGAGAGGTAGGAGGACATCCTTAGTTTCTTAATACCTTAGGGTGGAGAGTTAGGAGGGCATCCCCAGTGCCTCGAAACCCTGGGGTGGAAAGGTAGGAGGGTATCCTGAGTTCCTTAATATCTTGGGGAGGAGAGTTAGGAGGGCATTCTCAGTGCATCAATACTTTGGGGTGGAGGAGTAGGAGGGCATCCTCAGTGCCTCAATACTTTGGGGTAGAAGGGCATCCTCAGTGCCTCAATACTTTGAAGTGGAGGGGTAGGTAGGAGGGCATGCTCAGTTTCTTAATACCTTAGGGTGGAGAGTTAGGAGGGCATTCTCAGTGCCTTAATACTTTGGGATGGGGGGTAGGAGGGCATCCTCAGTGCCTCAATATTGAGGTACTGAGGATTCCCTACCTTAGGGTGGAGAGTTAGGAGGGAATCCTCAGTGCCTCAATACCTTAGGGTGGAGAGTTAGGAAGCCATCCTCATTTCCTTAATACCTTGGGGTGGAGAGTTAGGAGGGAATACTCAGTGCCTCAATACTTTAGTGTGGAGGGGTAGGAGGACCTCCTCAGTTCCTTAATACCTTAGGGTGGAGAGTTAGGAGGGAATCCTTAGTGCCTCGATACCTTGGGGTTGAGAGGTAGGAGGGCATCCTCAGTTTCTTAATACCTTAGGGTGGAGAGTTAGGAGGGAATCCTCAGTGCCTCAATACTTTGGGGTGGAGAGGTAGGAGGACATCCTCAGTTCCTTAATACCTTAGGGTGGAGAGTTAGGAGGGAATCCTCAGTGCCTCAATACTTTGGGGTGGAGAGGTAGGAGGACATCCCCAGTTCCTTAATACCTTAGGGTGGAGAGTTAGGAGGGAATCTTCAGTGCCTCAATACCTTGGGGTTGAGAGATAGGAGGGCATCCTGAGTTTCTTAATACCTTAGGGTGGAGAGTTAGGAGGGATCCTCAGTGCCTCAATACTTTGGTGGAGAGGTAGGAGGACATCCTCAGTTGCTTAATACCTTAGGGTGGAGAGTTAGGAGGGAATCTTCAGTGCCTCAATACTTTGAGTGGAGAGGTAGGGGACATCCTCAGTTTCTTAATACCTTAGGGTAGAGAGGTAGGAGGGAATCCTCAGTGCCTCAATACTTTAGTGTGGTGGGGTAGGAGGACATCCTCAGTTTCTTAATACCTTAGGGTGGAGAGTTAGGAGGGCATCCTCAGTGCCTCGATACCCTGGGGTGGAAAGGTAGGACGGTATCCTGAGTTCCTTAATATCTTGGGGTGGAGAGTTAGGAGGGCATTCTCAGTGCATCAATACTTTGGGGTGGAGGGGTAGGAGGGCATCCTCAGTGCCTCAATACTTTGGGGTAGGAGGGCATCCTCAGTGCCTCAATACTTTAAAGTGGAGGGGTAGGAGGGCATGCTCAGTTTCTTAATATCTTAGGGTGGAGAGTTAGGAGGGCATTCTCAGTGCCTTAATACTTTTGGATGGGGGGTAGGAGGGCATCCTCAGTGCCTCAATATTGAGGTACTGAGGATTCCCTACCTTAGGGTGGAGAGTTAGGAGGGAATCCTCAGTGCCTCAATACTTTAGTGTGGAGGGGTAGGAGGACATCCTCAGTTCCTTAATACCTTAGGGTGGAGAGTTAGGAGGGAATCCTCAGTGCCTCAATACTTTGGGGTGGAGAGGTAGGAGGACATCCTCAGTTCCTTAATACCTTAGGGTGGAGAGTTAGGAGGGAATCTTCAGTGCCTCAATACTTTGGAGTGGAGAGGTAGGAGGACATCCTCAGTTTCTTAATACCTTAGGGTGGAGAGTTAGGAGGAAATCTTCAGTGCCTCAATACTTTGGAGTGGAGAGGTAGGAGGACATCCTCAGTTTCTTAATACCTTAGGGTGGAGAGTTAGGAGGGCATCCCCAGTGCCTCGATACCCTGGGGTGGAAAGGTAGGAGGGTATCCTGAGTTCCTTAATATCTTGGGGTGGAGAGTTAGGAGGGCATTCTCAGTGCATCAAAACTTTGGGGTGGAGAGTTAGGAGGGAATCCTCAGTGCCTCAATACTTTAGTGTGGAGGGGTAGGAGGACATCCTCAGTTCCTTAATACCTTAGGGTGGAGAGTTAGGAGGGAATCCTCAGTGCCTCAATACTTTAGTGTGGAGGGGTAGGAGGACATCCTCAGTTCCTTAATACCTTAGGGTGGAGAGTTAGGAGGGCATCCTCATTTCCTTAATACCTTGGGGTGGAGAGTTAGGAGGGAATCCTCAGTGCCTCAATACTTTGGGGTGGAGAGGTAGGAGGACATCCTCAGTTCCTTAATACCTTAGGGTGGAGAGTTAGGAGGGAATCTTCAGTGCCTCAATACTTTGGAGTGGAGAGGTAGGAGGACATCCTTAGTTTCTTAATACCTTAGGGTGGAGAGTTAGGAGGGCATCCCCAGTGCCTCGAAACCCTGGGGTGGAAAGGTAGGAGGGTATCCTGAGTTCCTTAATATCTTGGGGAGGAGAGTTAGGAGGGCATTCTCAGTGCATCAATACTTTGGGGTGGAGGAGTAGGAGGGCATCCTCAGTGCCTCAATACTTTGGGGTAGAAGGGCATCCTCAGTGCCTCAATACTTTGAAGTGGAGGGGTAGGAGGGCATGCTCAGTTTCTTAATACCTTAGGGTGGAGAGTTAGGAGGGCATTCTCAGTGCCTTAATACTTTGGGATGGGGGGTAGGAGGGCATCCTCAGTGCCTCAATATTGAGGTACTGAGGATTCCCTACCTTAGGGTGGAGAGTTAGGAGGGAATCCTCAGTGCCTCAATACCTTAGGGTGGAGAGTTAGGAAGCCATCCTCATTTCCTTAATACCTTGGGGTGGAGAGTTAGGAGGGAATACTCAGTGCCTCAATACTTTTTAGGGTGGGGGGTAGGAGGACCTCCTCAGTTCCTTAATACCTTAGGGTGGAGAGTTAGGAGGGAATCCTTAGTGCCTCGATACCTTGGGGTTGAGAGGTAGGAGGGCATCCTCAGTTTCTTAATACCTTAGGGTGGAGAGTTAGGAGGGAATCCTCAGTGCCTCAATACTTTGGGGTGGAGAGGTAGGAGGACATCCTCAGTTCCTTAATACCTTAGGGTGGAGAGTTAGGAGGGAATCCTCAGTGCCTCAATACTTTGGGGTGGAGAGGTAGGAGGACATCCCCAGTTCCTTAATACCTTAGGGTGGAGAGTTAGGAGGGAATCTTCAGTGCCTCAATACCTTGGGGTTGAGAGATAGGAGGGCATCCTGAGTTTCTTAATACCTTAGGGTGGAGAGTTAGGAGGGAATCCTCAGTGCCTCAATACTTTGGGGTGGAGAGGTAGGAGGACATCCTCAGTTGCTTAATACCTTAGGGTGGAGAGTTAGGAGGGAATCTTCAGTGCCTCAATACTTTGGAGTGGAGAGGTAGGAGGACATCCTCAGTTTCTTAATACCTTAGGGTAGAGAGGTAGGAGGGAATCCTCAGTGCCTCAATACTTTAGTGTGGTGGGGTAGGAGGACATCCTCAGTTTCTTAATACCTTAGGGTGGAGAGTTAGGAGGGCATCCTCAGTGCCTCGATACCCTGGGGTGGAAAGGTAGGACGGTATCCTGAGTTCCTTAATATCTTGGGGTGGAGAGTTAGGAGGGCATTCTCAGTGCATCAATACTTTGGGGTGGAGGGGTAGGAGGGCATCCTCAGTGCCTCAATACTTTGGGGGGTAGGAGGGCATCCTCAGTGCCTCAATACTTTAAAGTGGAGGGGT
>CM056051.1:496084743-496145052 GCA_029574335.1 Rana kukunoris | reverse complement strand
CCAGGGTGGAGAGTTAGGAGGGTCCAGTGGATGGGGGGGGTAGGAGGGCATCCTCAGTGCCTCAATATTGAGGTACTGAGGATTCCCTACCTTAGGGTGGAGAGTTAGGAGGGAATCCTCAGTGCCTCAATACTTTAGTGTGGAGGGGTAGGAGGACATCCTCAGTTCCTTAATACCTTGGGGTGGAAAGTAAGGAGGGAATACTTAGTGCCTCAATACTTTAGTGTGGAGGGGTAGGAGGACATCCTCAGTTCCTTAATACCTTAGGGTAGAGAGTTAGGAGGGAATCCTCAGTGCCTCAATACTTTGGGGTGGAGAGGTAGGAGGACATCCTCAGTTCCTTAATACCTTAGGGTGGAGAGTTAGGATGGAATCCTCAGTGCCTCAATACTTTGGGGTGGAGAGGTAGGAGGACATCCTCAGTTCTTTAATACCTTAGGGTGGAGAGTTAGGAGGGCATCCTCATTTCCTTAATACCTTGGGGTGGAGAGTTAGGAGGGAATACTCAGTGCCTCAATACTTTAGTGTGGAGGGGTAGGAGGACCTCCTCAGTTCCTTAATACCTTAGGGTGGAGAGTTAGGAGGGAATCCTTAGTGCCTCGATACCTTGGGGTTGAGAGGTAGGAGGGCATCCTCAGTTTCTTAATACCTTAGGGTGGAGAGTTAGGAGGGAATCCTCAGTGCCTCAATACTTTGGGGTGGAGAGGTAGGAGGACATCCTCAGTTCCTTAATACCTTAGGGTGGAGAGTTAGGAGGGAATCCTCAGTGCCTCAATACTTTGGAGTGGAGAGGTAGGAGGACATCCTCAGTTCCTTAATACCTTAGGGTGGAGAGTTAGGAGGGAATCTTCAGTGCCTCAATACTTTGGAGTGGAGAGGTAGGAGGACATCCTCACTTTCTTAATACCTTAGGGTAGAGAGGTAGGAGGGAATCCTCGGTGCCTCAATACTTTAGTGTGGAGGGGTAGGAGGACATCCTCAGTTTCTTAATACCTTAGGGTGGAGAGTTAGGAGGGCATCCCCAGTGCCTCGATACCCTGGGGTGGAAAGGTAGGAGGGTATCCTGAGTTCCTTAATATCTTGGGGTGGAGTGGGATTGGAGGAGTTGGATTCCTTCAATACTGATTGGAGGTGGAGGGTAGGAAGCATCCTTAGTGCCTCATACTTGGGGTGGAGAGTTAGGAGGGCATCCTCCTCAGTGCCAGTTCCAATACTTTGGAGAGGATCCTCAGAGGGTAGTAGAGGGCATGCTCAGTTTCTTAATACCTTAGGGTGGAGAGTTAGGAGGGCATTCTCAGTGCCTTAATTCTTTGGGATGGGGGGTAGGAGGGCAATTTTGACAATTTATTGAGGCACTGAGGATTCCCTACCTTAGGGTGGAGAGTTAGGAGGGAATCCTCAGTGCCTCAATACTTTGGAGTGGAGAGTTAGGAGGGAATCCTCAGTGCCTCAATACTTTAGTGTGGAAGGGTAGGAGGACATCCTCAGTTCCTTAATACCTTAGGGTGGAGAGTTAGGAGGGAATCCTCAGTGCCTCGATACCTTGGGGTTGAGAGGTAGGAGGGCATCCTCAGTCTCTTAATACCTTAGGGTGGAGAGTTAGGAGGGAATCCTCAGTGCCTCAATACTTTGGGGTGGAGAGGTAGGAGGACATCCTCAGTTCCTTAATACCTTAGGATGGAGAGTTAGGAGGGAATCCTCAGTGCCTCAATACTTTGGGGTGGAGAGGTAGGAGGACATCCTCAGTTCCTTAATACCTTAGGGTGGAGAGTTAGGAGAGAATCCTCTGTGCCTCAATACTTTGGAGTGGAGAGGTAGGAGGACATCCTCAGTTTCTTAATACCTTAGGGTAGAGAGGTAGGAGGGAATACTTAGTGCCTCAATACTTTAGTGTGGAGGGGTAGGAGGACATCCTCAGTTTCTTAATACCTTAGGGTGGAGAGTTAGGAGGGCATCCTCAGTGCCTCGATACCCTGGGGTGGAAAGGTAGGAGGGTATCCTGAGTTCCTTAAAATCTTGGGGTGGAGAGTTAGGAGGGCATTCTCAGTGCATCAATACATTGGGGTGGAGGGGTAGGAGGGCATCCTCAGTGCCGCAATACTTTGGAGTGGAGGGGTAGGAGGGCATGCTCAGTTTCTTAATACCTTAGGGTGGAGAGTTAGGAGGGCATTCTCAGTGCCTTAATACTTTGGGATGGGGGGTAGGAGGGCATCCTCAGTGCCTCAATATTGAGGCACTGAGGATTCCCTACCTTAGGGTGGAGAGTTAGGAGGGAAACCTCAGTGCCTCAATACTTTGGAGTGGAGGGGTAGGAGGACATCCTCAGTTCCTTAATATCTTGGGGTGGAGAGTTAGGAGGGAATACTCAGTGCCTCAATACTTTAGTGTGGAGGGGTAGGAGGACATCCTCAGTTCCTTAATACCTTAGGGTGGAGAGTTAGGAGGGAATCCTCAGTGCCTCAATACTTTAGAGTGGAGGGGTAGGAGGACATCCTCAGTTTCTTAATACCTTAGGGTGGAGAGTTAGGAGGGAATCCTCAGTGCCTCGATACCTTGGGGTTGAGAGGTAGGAGGGCATCCTCAGTCTCTTAATACCTTAGGGTGGAGAGTTAGGAGGGAATCCTCAGTGCCTCAATACTTTGGGGTGGAGAGGTAGGAGGCAATCTTTAGTTCCTTAATACCTTAGGGTGGAGAGTTAGGAGGGAATCCTCAGTGCCTCGATACCTTGGGGTTGAGAGGTAGGAGGACATCCTCAGTTTCTTAATACCTTAGGGTAGAGAGGTAGGAGGGAATCCTCAGTGCCTCAATACTTTAGTGTGGAGGGGTAGGAGGACATCCTCAGTTTCTTAATACCTTAGGGTGGAAAGTTAGGAGGGCATCCTTAGTGCCTCGATACCCTGGGGTGGAAAGGTAGGAGGGTATCCTGAGTTCCTTAATATCTTAGGGTGGAGAGTTAGGAGGGGATTCTCAGTGCCTCAATACTTTGGGGTGGAGGGGTAGGAGGGCATCCTCAGTGCCTCAATACTTTGGGGTAGGAGGGCATCCTCAGTGCCTCAATATTTTGGAGTGGAGGGGTAGGAGGGCATGCTCATTTTTTTTAATACCTTAGGGTGGAGAGTTAGGAGGGCATTCTCAGTGCCTTAATTCTTTGGGATGGGGGGGTAGGAGGGCATCCTCAGTGCCTCAATATTGAGGCACTGAGGATTCCCTACCTTAGGATGGAGAGTTAGGAGGGAATCCTCAGTGCCTCAATACTTTGGAGTGGAGGGGTAGGAGGACATCCTCAGTTCTTTAATACCTTAGGTTGGAGAGTTAGGAGGGCATCCTCAGTGCCTCAATACTTTGGGGTGGAGGGGTAGGAGGGCATCCTCAGTGCCTTGATACCTTGGGGTGGAAAGGTAGGAGGGCATCCTCAGTTCCTTAATACCTTAGGGTGGAGAGTTAGGAGGGAATCCTCAGTGCCTCAATAATTTGGAGTGGAGGGGTAGGAGGACATCCTCAGTTCCTTAATACCTTAGGGTAGATAGTTAGGAGGGAATCCTCAGTGCCTCGATACCTTGGGGTGGAGAGGTAGGAGGGCATCCTCAGTTCCTTAATACCTTAGGGTTGAGAGATAGTAAGGGATCCTCAGTGCCTCAATACTTTGGAGTGGAGGGGTAGGAGGACATCCTCAGTTTCTTAATACCTTAGGGTGGAGAGTTAGGAGGGCATCCTCAGTGCCTCGATACCCTGGGGTGGAAAGGTAGGAGGGCATCCTCAGTTTATTAATACCTTAGGGTGGAGAGTTAGGAGGGCATTCTCAGTGCCTCAATTCTTTGGGATGGGGGGTAGGAGGGCATCCTTAGTGCCTCAATATTGAGGCACTGAGGATTCCCTACCTTAGGGTGGAGAGTTAGGAGGGAATACTCAGTGCCTCAATACTTTAGTGTGGAAGGGTAGGAGGACATCCTCAGTTCCTTAATACCTTAGGGTGGAGAGTTAGGAGGGAATCCTCAGTGCCTCAATACTTTAGAGTGGAGGGGTAGGAGGACATCCTTAGTTTCTTAATACCTTAGGGTGGAGAGTTAGGAGGGAATCCTCAGTGCCTCAATACCCTGGGGTTGAGAGGTAGGAGGACATCCTCAGTTCCTTAATACCTTAGGGTGGAGAGTTAGGAGGGAATCCTCAGTGCCTCAATACTTTGGTGTGGAGGGGTAGGAGAACATCCTTAGTTTCTTAATACCTTAGGGTGGAGAGTTAGGAGGGCATCCTCAGTGCCTCGATACCCTGGGGTGGAAAGGTAGGAGGGTATCCTGAGTTCCTTAATATCTTGGGGTGGAGAGTTCGGAGGGCATTCTGCGTGCATCAATACTTTGGGTGGGAGGGGTAGGAGGGCAACCTCAGTGCCTCAATACTTTGGAGTGGAGGGGTAGGAGGGCATGCTCAGTTTCTTAATACCTTAGGGTGGAGAGTTAGGAGGGCATTCTCAGTGCCTTAATACTTTTGGATGGGGTGTAGGAGGGCATCCTCAGTGCCTCAATATTGAGGCACTGAGGATTCCCTACCTTAGGGTGGAGAGTTAGGAGGGAAACCTCAGTGCCTCAATACTTTGGAGTGGGGGGGTAGGAGGACATCCTCAGTTCTTTAATACCTTAGGGTGGAGATTTAGGAGGGCATCCTCAGTTCCTTAACACCTTGGGGTGGAGAGTTAGGAGGGAATACTCAGTGCCTCATTTCTTTAGTGTGGAGGGGTAGGAGGACATCCTCAGTTCCTTAATACCTTAGGGTGGAGAGTTAGGAGGGAATCCTCAATACTTTAGAGTGGAGGGGTAGGAGGACATCCTCAGTTCCTTAATACCTTAGGGTGGAGAGTTAGGAGGGAATCCTCAGTGCCTCGATACCTTGGGGTTGAGTGGTAGGAGGGCATCCTCAGTTTCCTAATACCTTAGGGTGGAGAGTTAGGAGGGAATCCTCAGTGCCTCAATACTTTGGGGTGGAGAGGTAGGAGGCAATCTTTAGTTCCTTAATACCTTAGGGTGGAGAGCTAAGAGGGAAACTTCAGTGCCTCAATACTTTGGAGTGGAGAGGTAGGAGGACATCCTCAGTTTCTTAATATCTTAGGGTAGAGAGGTAGGAGGGAATCCTCAGTGCCTCAATACTTTAGTGGTGTGAGGGGTAGGAGGACATCCTCAGTTTCTTAATACCTTTGGGTGGAGAGTTAGGAGGGCATCCTTAGTGCCTCGATACCCTGGGGTGGAAAGGTAGGAGGGTATCCTGAGTTCCTTAATATCTTAGGGTGGAGAGTTAGGAGGGGATTCTCAGTGCCTCAATACTTTGGGGTAGGAGGGCATCCTCAGTGCCTCATTACTTTGGAGTGGAGGGGTAGGAGGACATCCTCAGTTTTTTAATACCTTAGGTTGGAGAGTTAGGAGGGCATCCTCAGTGCCTCAATACTTTGGGGTGGAGGGGTAGGAGGGCATCCTCAGTTCCTTAATACCTTAGGGTGGAAAGTTAGGAGGGAATCCTCAGTGCCTCAATAATTTGGAGTGGAGGGGTAGGAGGACATCCTCAGTTTCTTAAAACCTTAGGGTAGAGAGGTAGGAGGGAATCCTCAGTGCCTCAATACTTTAGTGTGGAGGGGTAGGAGGACATCCTCAGTTCCTTAATACTTTAGGGTGGAGAGTTAGGAGGGAATCCTCAGTGCCTCAATACTTTAGTGTGGAGGGGTAGGAGGACATCATCAGTTTCTTAATACCTTAGGGTGGAGAGTTAGGAGGGCATCCTCAGTGCCTCGATACCCTGGGGTGGAAAGGTAGGAGGGTATCCTGAGTTACTTAATATCGTAGTGTGGAGAGTTAGGAGGGGATTCTCAGTGCCTCAATACTTTGGGGTGGAGGGGTAGGAGGGCATCCTCAGTGCCTCAATACTTTGGGGTGGAGAGTTAGGAGGGAATCCTCAATACTTTAGAGTGGAGGGGTAGGAGGACATCCTCAGTTCCTTAATACCTTAGGGTGGAGAGTTAGGAGGGAATCCTCAGTGCCTCGATACCTTGGGGTTGAGTGGTAGGAGGGCATCCTCAGTTTCCTAATACCTTAGGGTGGAGAGTTAGGAGGGAATCCTCAGTGCCTCAATACTTTGGGGTGGAGAGGTAGGAGGCAATCTTTAGTTCCTTAATACCTTAGGGTGGAGAGCTAAGAGGGAAACTTCAGTGCCTCAATACTTTGGAGTGGAGAGGTAGGAGGACATCCTCAGTTTCTTAATACCTTAGGGTAGAGAGGTAGGAGGGAATCCTCAGTGCCTCAATACTTTAGTGTGGAGGGGTAGGAGGACATCCTCAGTTTCTTAATACCTTTGGGTGGAGAGTTAGGAGGGCATCCTTAGTGCCTCGATACCCTGGGGTGGAAAGGTAGGAGGGTATCCTGAGTTCCTTAATATCTTAGGGTGGAGAGTTAGGAGGGGATTCTCAGTGCCTCAATACTTTGGGGTAGGAGGGCATCCTCAGTGCCTCATTACTTTGGAGTGGAGGGGTAGGAGGACATCCTCAGTTTTTTAATACCTTAGGTTGGAGAGTTAGGAGGGCATCCTCAGTGCCTCAATACTTTGGGGTGGAGGGGTAGGAGGGCATCCTCAGTTCCTTAATACCTTAGGGTGGAAAGTTAGGAGGGAATCCTCAGTGCCTCAATAATTTGGAGTGGAGGGGTAGGAGGACATCCTCAGTTTCTTAAAACCTTAGGGTAGAGAGGTAGGAGGGAATCCTCAGTGCCTCAATACTTTAGTGTGGAGGGAGGAGGACATCCTCAGTTCCTTAATACTTTAGGGTGGAGAGTTAGGAGGGAATCCTCAGTGCCTCAATACTTTAGTGTGGAGGGGTAGGAGGACATCATCAGTTTCTTAATACCTTAGGGTGGAGAGTTAGGAGGGCATCCTCAGTGCCTCGATACCCTGGGGTGGAAAGGTAGGAGGGTATCCTGAGTTACTTAATATCGTAGGGTGGAGAGTTAGGAGGGGATTCTCAGTGCCTCAATACTTTGGGGTGGAGGGGTAGGAGGGCATCCTCAGTGCCTCAATACTTTGGGGTAGGAGGACATCCTCAGTGCTTCAATACTTTGGAGTGGAGGGGTAGGAGGGCATTCTCAGTTCCTTAATATCATAGGGTGGAGAGTTAGGAGGGCATTCTCAGTGCCTCAATACTTTGGGGGTGGAGGGGTAGGAGAGCATTCTTAGTGCCTCGATAGCTTAGGGTGGGAGGTTAGGAGGGCATTCTCAGTGCCTCAATACTTTAGGATGGGGGCGGTAGGAGAGCATCCTCAGTGCCTTAATACTTTGGGGTAGGAGGGCATCCTCAGTGCCTTGATATTTTGGGGTGGAGAGTTAGGAGGACATCCTCAGTTCCTTAATACCTTGGGGTGGAGAGTTAGAAGGGCCTGATCAGTGCCTCAATACTTTGGGGTGGAGGGGTAGGAGGGCATCCTCAGTTTCTTAATACCTTAGGATGGAGAGTTAGGAGGGCATTCTCAGTGCCTCAATACTTTGGGGTGGAGGGGTAGGAGGGCATCCTCAGTTTCTTAATACCTTAGGGTGGAGAGTTAGGAGGGCATCCTCAGTGCCTCGATACTTTGGGGTGGAGGGGTAGGAGGACATCCTCATTGCCTCGATACCTTCTGGTGGAGAGGTAGGAGGGCATCCTCAGTTCATTAATACCTTAGAGTGGAGAGTTAGGAGGGCATCCTCAGTTTCTTAATACCTTAGGATGGAGAGTTAGAAGAGCATTCTCAGTGCCTCAATACTTTGGGGTGGAGGGGTAGGAGGGCATCCATAGTTTTTTAATACTTTAGGGTGGAGAGTTAGGAGGGCATTCTCAGTGCCTCAATACTTTGAGGTGGAGGGGTAGGAGGGCAAATAACCTTCACTCTAAGCATTCTGGCAAAGGCAAAAAACTCAAGTAACTGGCTCTCTGTTCCCAAGTGTAGCAGATCTGGTCGTTAGTGGCAACGCTGTATCTTGGCCTATTCCAACAAGGCCCAGGCCTAGGGCAGCACTTTGCGGGCGGCAGCATGAAAAGAGTCCCCTTCGGCTTATTAGGTGGACTGGGCCGCAAGACAAAACGGTCTCGTCCCCTCATAAAGCAGCCGCACTACTGCCGGTATGATGGTGCAGACACAAGGGACACTGACATGGTCATCTATATCTGGCAGGTAGGTAGTAAGACTCTCCTGCAATCCTTTGCTTGTGTCAGTTGTACATATTAAGGAATCTTAATTAAAAAAATACTGATGTCAGTTTATTTACTGACACACACTGGACCAGCATGCACTGGCCTACACTAACAGAGGACGTCCAGATACATAAACTGACAGCTCCATGCTTTAGATAGATGTACACACACACACAACCAAATTAGGAGATAGTAGATCGCACACACAGATTATAAGATGAGGCCGTACTGCAAACATACACAACATTAGAGAAAGGATGACTAGCATCCAGTAGGGTAGCTTAGTGTAGTTAGTGTAGGTCCTGCCCTAGAAGAGTCTACCTTGCCGTGGTGGGCAGGCTTGGAATCTCTTGGTCAAAAGTGTATCAGCGAATGGGCGAGAGGATCACTAGATCTTCACTTCTGGCCAATTGATTTTACCAAAGGACTCTTGGTTTATTCAGATTATATATAGTTGGAAAAGGAAAAAAAATGTGTATATCCATAACTATACTTTCATAAACACACAATAAATATTTGGTATATTTACATTTGAATTGCTTCCTCTTTTATTTAATCCTTTCATGAGCACGTGGATGCACAGGCCACATTTGTAAGGGTGGAAGGGGCTCTATGGCTACTTTTTCATTTCTGGTGTGTAGGGATGTGTAATAAGGCCCGATTTCACATACATTGGCGCATATATATGCCGGCGTAGCGTATCTTCTTTACGCTATGCCCGCGCAACGCAGAGAGGGAAGCATGGAATTCACAAAGCAAATGCTCCCAACGTTGCGCCGGTGTAGTTTATAGTCATAAGGAAGCGTAAGTCAAAGTAGATGGAAGTGGGCGTGATACATTTAAATGAAGCGTGACCCCATGGAAATGATGGGCTGAGCTTCAGACAAGTACTTAAAATGAACTGCGCATGCGTCGTACCTTGGACGCATCCCTGTGCGCATGCTCACAATAACGTCGAAACAACTGCCTAAGATGCGTCGAACCACTGCCTACGACGTGAAAGTAACCTACGCCCAGCCCTATTCACGTAGTACGTAAAACTCGATGGCGTTCGATCCCTGGTCCATACCTTTGCATGAGTTGCGCCTCCTCTATGGGGAATAACTTTACGCCGGACGTAACCCTTACGCAAATCGCTTAAAACATGTGTCGGGCGCAAGTACGTTCGTGAATCGGCGTATCTCCCTCATTTGCATATTTGCATCGAAAATCAATGGGAGTGCCAAATGAGTCCAGCGTAACTATGCGCCCACTGTACGCCGGCATAGGCAAGTTACGTCGGTCGGATGAAGTCAGTTTTTAGGCGTATCTTAGTTCTGTGGGCACGGCGCACAGATACGATGGCGCAAATTTACACTTACGCGGCGTATCTGGAGATACGTCGGCGTAAGTGCTTTGTGAATCCGGGCCTAAGTGTTTATGTATTAACATGTGTCCTAACCATGTATATATGTACTGATAAGGTCCTTATGTGACAGTAGTGACAACAAGGTCCTCACAATGGAGACATCGGGGATCTTCTAGCTTCACCCCAAGAACAGGATATATACGATTAAATCCTGTAATGAAACATCCCCCTTCACTAGGAAAAGATATCAAGTTCTCAGGGTATTTTTATATACATTTTTAATAAATGTTATATTCCTACACATTCCCCTCACAAAATATATAGGGAATTCTTTCCTGTTATCCAGGTTAGAGGATCTGCTTTATTCAGAAGAAGAGTTTTTCTGCCCTCACAATCTATACTTTAGTATCAAGCCTTTCTCTCGTCTCCAATATCATTTTAAAATCTCTTGCTTCTTAACCGCTTGCCAACCGGCCGCCGCCGTTTTTACGGCGGCAGGTCGGCTCTGCTGGGCGAGAGCACGTAATATAACGTCACCTCACCCAGCAGCCACTCCCAGTGCGCCCCCCGCTCGTCCCTGACTCCTGTGCACGTGCCCCAGCGGGCGCGATCGCCGACAGGCACCCGCGATTGCTCGTTACAGAGCGAGGACCTGGAGCTGTGTGTGTAAACACAGCTCCCGATCCTTTCAGGGGAGAAATGCCCCCTCGTTCATACAATGTATGAACAGCGATCAGTCATTTCCCCTAGTGAGTCCACCCCCCCCCCCCACAGTTAGAACACACCCAGGGAACGTACTTAACCCCTTCCCCACCCCCTAGTGCAGGGGTCTCCAAACTTTCAAAACAAAGGGCCGGTTTACTGTCCTTTAGACTTCAGGAGAGCCAGATCATCAGTAGGAGTAAACATCACCACATTTGGTATTATGTTAGAGGAATAGTGCCCAATCGTTGGTTTCATAAGGAGGAATAGTGCCCTATTATTAGTGTCAGTGGGAGAAATGGTGCTCCATTATTGGTGTTCGATGGCAGAATAGTGCGTTATATCAGTGGGAGGATTAGAGCCCCAGGGGCCGGATAAAAGCAAGCAAAGAGCCACATCTGGCCCCCGGGCCGCAGTTTGGAGACCCCTGCCCTAGTG
Source organism: Rana kukunoris (assembly GCA_029574335.1). NCBI lineage: Eukaryota > Metazoa > Chordata > Amphibia > Anura > Ranidae > Rana > Rana kukunoris. Next base: position 496,134,370 of record CM056051.1, on the reverse strand, counting down.
TTAACCCCTTCACTGCCAGTGGCATTTTTAAAATAATCCAATGCATTTTTATAGCACTGATCGCAGTACCGAAAAAGTCGCAGTACCGAAAAAAAACGCTGATCGCCGCCATTACCAGTAAAAAAAATATTAATAAAAATGCCATAAAACTACCCCCTATTTTGTAAACGCTATAACTTTTGCGCAAACCAATCAATAAACGTTTATTGCAATTTTTTTTACAAAGAATATGTAGAAGAATATGTATCGGCCTAAACTGAGGGAAAAAAAATTGTTTTTTTAATATATATTTTTGGGATATTTATTATAGCAAAAAGTAAAAAATACGCATTTTTTTCAAATTGGTCGCTCTGTTTTTGTTTATAGCGCAAAAACTAAAAACCGCAGAGGTGATCATATACCATTATGCAGGTAAAGGACCTTGCCCCTTTTTGCAAATTGGCACTGCGCGGTCGTGCAACGTGGCTCCCAGACAAAATTGCCGTCCCTGTTTTCTCACAAATAGAGATTTATTTTGGTGGTTTTTGATCACCTCTGCAATTTAAAAAAAAAAAAAATCTAAATTTTTTACCTTTTGCTATAATAATTATCCCCCAAAAATATATAAAAAAACTATTTTCCTCAGTTTAGGCCGAAACTTATTCTTCTACCTCTTTGGTTAAAAAAACTTGCATTAAGCGTTTATTGATTGGTTTGCGCAAAATTTATAGCGTTTACAAAATAGGGAATAGTTTTATTGCTTTTTTATTAATATTTTTTTTTTACTACTATTGGCGGCGATCAGCAATTTTTTTCATGACTGCGACATTATGGCGGACACATCGGACAATTTTGACACATTTTTGGGACAATTGTAGTTTTCACAGCAAAAAGTGCTCTAAAAATGCACTGTTTACTGTTAAATGACAATTGCAGTTTTGGAGTTAACCTCTAGGGGGCACTGTAGGGGTTAAGTGTGACCTCATATGTGTTTCTAACTGTAGGGGGGCGGGGCTGGATGTGTGACGTCATTGATCGTCTTTCCCTATATCAGGAAACAGACGATCAATGACACTGCCACTGTCACTGTTTACACACACCTCTCCCAGTTCTTCAGCTCCAGTGACCGATCACGGGACACCGGCGGCGATCGGGTCCGTGGGTCCCACGGGCGTGGTCACGAGCTTTGGACCAGGTCGTGAGCACGCCGCAGGCGGTGCGCTCTCGACCCCACTGCTGGGCTTAAAGAAACACGTACAGGTACGTGATTGTGTGCAGCCGTGCCATTCTGCCGACAAATATCGGTGCAAAGGGGTCCTTAAAGGGGTTGTAAAGGAATAAATGTTTTTCCCTAAATAACTTCCTTTACCTTAGTGCAGTCCTCCTTCACTTACCTCATCCTTCCATTTTGCTTTTGAATGTCCTTATTTCTTCTGAGAAATCCTCACTTCCTGTTCTTCTGTTTGTAACTCCACACAGTAATGCAAGGCTTTCTTCCTGGTGTGGAAAAAAACTCTTGATGGGGAAGGGGGCAAGCAGGAGTGTCAGGGTGCCTACTAACACACAGCTCCTTTCTCTATCTGCAAAGTAGAGAGTGTCCTGACTTGCCTGCTCGCCCCCTCCCCCCTCAAGAGGCTTTCTCTACACCAGGGAGAAAGTTTTGCATTACTGTGGTGAGTTACAGACAGAAGAACAGGAAGTGAGGATTTCTCAGAACAAATAAGGACATTTAAAAGCAAAATGGAAGGATGAGGTAAGTGAAAGAGGACTGCACAAAGGTAAAGGAAGCTAAAAATTCCTTTACAACCCCTTTGAGTGGTTAAAGGGAGTGTAAAGCTTTACAATGTTTTCATTAAAATAATAAACATGTTATACTTATGCATCCTTGAGGTACTGCGTGATGACGTCATCCCCCCTTGCCAAGCCGCAACCATAGCTTCCCAGCGTGCGTTCCAGAGTGCGTTCCAGCTCCTCTTGCTGATTCACTCGCACACAAACACCGGCACGCTTCCGGAATCAGCGCTGCTGGTTTTATTTTCCCTGCATAGCAAACATCAGCTGGATGATTTCCCTGGGACGCTATCTATTCTCGGCTGGTTTGACGATCCATGAAGACCCTCACCTCACTTTATGCCTGTGAACTTCAATTATCATGTGAGTGCTTTTGTGTTATTCTATCATTAAAGTTCAGCAGTTTTATTTATTGGCACCTGTCCTTTTGTTTGTTTCTTTACATGTCTTTGGAGCATTGCTTCGGCTCCCCACACAAGGCTGCCTTTCATCCAAAAAACTGTGACTCACCACCAAGCCTGTTACAGCTTATAGGACTTTGCACTGAGGACAGTCTAAATTACAGTAGGTTCTTGTTTGCGCCAGCATTGTGTTTATTTGTATGTGACGTGAACAGGAAGGGGTGGATTATATTTAAATTAGGGGGGGCACAAGTTTAGTTAGAGCCACCCTGGCTTTGGCCAATTATGGCTCTCTGTTTTTTGCGCCCTGTGATTGGCCAAGCATGCAGGGTCATAGTGTATGTTTGGCCAATCATCAGCGCACAATACCGCAGTCAATTATGGGCCATTGCGCACCACTCGAATTTGTCACGAACGACCCGTTTTGTTCAAAATTTGTCGAACGTACGAACAGACAATGTTCGAGTCGAACATACGTTAGAATCGAACGCGGAGCTCATCCCTACTGTTCGCATGTTCTGGTGCGAACCAAACTGGGGGGGGGGGTGTTCGGGCTCATCCCTACTCTCTATATACACACACTGCTCTCTATTCTCTTTATATACACACACACGGCTCTGTACTCTCTATATACACACACTGCTCTCTATATACACACACTGCTCTCTATACTCTCTATATACACACACTGCTCTGTACTCTCTATATACACACACTGCTCTCTATACTCTCTATATACACACACTGTTTTCTATTCTCTCTCTATATACACACACTGCTCTCTATTATATCTCTATACACACATGGCTCTGTACTCTCTATATACACACACTGCTCTCTATACTCTCTATATACACACACTGCTCTCTATATACACACACTGCTCTCTATTCTCTCTATATACACACACTGCTCTCTATATACACACACTGCTCTCTATTCTCTCTATATACACACACTGCTCTCTATACTCTCTATATACACACACTGCTCTGTACTCTCTATATACACACACTGCTCTCTATACTCTCTATATACACACACTGTTTTCTATTCTCTCTCTATATACACACACTGCTCTCTATTATATCTCTATACACACATGGCTCTGTACTCTCTATATACACACACTGCTCTCTATACTCTCTATATACACACACTGCTCTCTATATACACACACTGCTCTCTATTCTCTCTATATACACACACTGCTCTCTATATACACACACTGCTCTCTATTCTCTCTATATACACACACTGCTCTCTATACTCTCTATATACACACACTGCTCTCTATACTCTCTATATACACACACTGCTCTCTATATACACACACTGCTCTCTATTCTCTCTATATACACACACTGCTCTCTATACTCTCTATATACACACACTGCTCTCTATACTCTCTATATACACACACTGCTCTCTATACTCTCTATATACACACACTGCTCTCTATACTCTCTATATACACACACTGCTCTCTATACTCTCTATATACACACACTGTTTTCTATTCTCTCTCTATATACACACACTGCTCTCTATTATATCTCTATACACACATGGCTCTGTACTCTCTATATACACACACTGCTCTCTATATACACACACACTGCTCTGTACTCTCTATATACACACACTGCTCTCTATACTCTCTATATACACACACTGTTTTCTATTCTCTCTCTATATACACACACTGCTCTCTATTATATCTCTATACACACATGGCTCTGTACTCTCTCTATATACACACACATGGCTCTGTACTCTATATACACACACTGCTCTCTATTCTCTCTCTATATACACACACATATGGCTCTCTGTTATCTCTATATACACACACACGGCTCTCTATGCACACAGCGATTTCGGTGTAAATACATATATAAATATGATGAAGAGCTCAGCTCACACACTGCACTCCCACCCCCTCACTCTCCTATCACTCTCCATCCATTAGGCTGGGCGTGGACTGTAGCTCCTCAGCCAATCGGCCGACCGAGAAAGGCGGAAGTGAGCTTATGTTGCCTAGCCCCGGCCCGCCCCCGGGTGATGTCACATCTGCTGTGCTGAGCTGACAGGGAGAAGAAATCTCCGGGGTTCGGGGCAGAGAGGGTCATATGACCCGGGAGCAGGTGAGCCCTCTGGGATAGGTGTGATGTATATATATGTGTCCCCCACCCGTGTGTTGGTATGACCCCCCCCAGTGTGTGCCCTGAGCTCCCCTCCCACACTCTGTGTTATGATGTGGTGGTGACCATGTGTGGCCTGCGCTGTCCTCTCCCCCTCCTCCCTTCCATACCTGGACCGGTCACGTGTCCTAGGAGAGAAGTAGAGCCTGCAGTGTACAGAGCTGTCACCCCCCCCTCCCCCATAGATGTGACTGGTCCTGTATAGGAGATGAGTAGAGCCCGCAGCTCTATCCCTGTATGGCCCATTCATTATATATATATATATATATATATATATATATATATATATATATATATATATATATATATATATTTACACACACACTTGGTGTGTACATGTAGTAGTATTATTATACAGGATTTATAGAGCGCTGGCAGGTTACGCAGCACTTTACAATATACAGAGGACAGTACAATAAAATAGAAGAGGTTTAGGAGAGCCCTGATCAGAAGAGCTTACAATCTAATCTAGTAGAACACTTTGGGAACATGCATTTTATTTTGGAACGTGTGACACCCCCCCCCATTGGTTGTCACCGATGATGAGCTCAGCCCTGTTCTTAGTCCTGTTCCTTGTGAGCAGGTCTGCCAGGTGTGGACCAATCAGAAGCAGTTGGTCCACCTTGCAGCTTTCCGTATACAAGGGGTGTATACATGCAGGTGGGGGGATGATTGGTTACCATATGCATGCCTGCAGGGGGGGGGGGGGTGTTGGTTACCACATGCCTGCAGGTGGGGGGGGTGTTGGTTACCGTATGCATGCAGGTGGTTGGGGGGGGGGGTGTTGGTTACCGTATGCATGCATGCAGGTGGGTGGGGGGGGGGTGTTGGTTACCGTATGCATGCATGCAGGTGGGTGTGGGGGGGGGGTGTTGGTTACCGTATGCATGCATGCAGGTGGGTGGGGGGGGGGTGTTGGTTACCATATGCATGCATGCAGGTGGGTGGGGGGGTGTTGGTTACCGTATGCATGCATGCAGGTGGGTGGGGGGGTGTTGGTTACCGTATGCATGCAGGTGGGTAGGGGGGGTGTTGGTTACCGTATGCAGGTGGGTAGGGGGGTGTTGGTTACCGTATGCAGGTGGGTAGGGGGGGGTGTTGGTTACCGTATGCATGCGTGGGGGGGGGGTGTTGGTTACCGCATGCATGCAGGTGGGTGGGGGGGGGGTGTTGGTTACCGCATGCATGCAGGTGGGGTGGGGGGGGGTGTTGGTTACCGCATGCATGCATGCAGGTGGGTGGGGGGGGGGTGTTGGTTACCGTATGCATGCAGGTGGGTGGGGGGGGTGTTGGTTACCGTATGCATGCATGCGGGTGGGGGGGGGTGTTGGTTACCGTATGCATGCAGGTGGGTGGGTGGGGGTGTTGGTGGTTACTGTATGCATGCATGCAGGTGGGGGGGGGGGGTGTTGGTTACTGTATGCATGCAGTTGGGGGGTGTTGGTTACCGTATGCATGCGGGGGGGGGGGGGGGGGGGGGGGGGGTTGGTCATTATATGCATGTGTAGCACTACCCCCGAAGGAGCTGCTTAGTATTTCGGGCGCCATGTTACCTCTATCTTCTCGCTTTCCAGGGTAATAGAAGAGAGTTGAAAAAAGTTCAATGTCCACACTTTACACTTTTTTTTCTTGGATTTATTTGCTGAACTTGGTAATAAAAAAAGAAGTGGTGGAAGGGTAAACAGGTAGATGGGTCCAGGTGCATAATCTCAATTGGGAGACACTCCTGCTTCCAGCAAAGAGTTCTCGTTGCTCACCCGCATAGGTCCCTCTCACTGGCCTAGCAGCCGGAATGGCGCACGGAATTAAGTTTAGTCTCTGCCACAGACCTTCCCTTATTAGGAGACACTTTTGGTCCAAAATCCTCGTAGCACAGCATTTGGCTCCGGATCTCTCCAGATTAACTTCTGTAGAACTCAGATCTAACAGGCGATCACCATCAAGTCTTGCTGTATGGTGCATCCTTCAATGAAGTTTCCAGGCCTTCTCCCAAGATACCAGCTTCTTGCATGGTCCTCTCCAGGATTGGTTCTCTCGTGGCTTCTTCCTGCAGGACAGACAGCACAGGATCACCTTGAAAGCGCAGACCCAGTCTGACTACTGGGCCCACTTAATTTAAACCACAACCCCGGACCAACGTGGTCCCGGAGCCAGGATTCAGGAGCAGGTGACCCCGGCCAGGCGAGCCACAAGGTGCGTGGGACGACAGACCGACGACCCTGGTCCCCGGGCGAACAACAGTGGTTACTCCCAGGACAGCCATGGCTGGAACAGAGGCTAAATTGCCCATAATCACATTTGCCTGAGTCAATTAACAACTCGGACCCCCCTCTTAAATTTAGAGCAGCGCCTGTTCAACAGGAGCAGGCCGCTACACATGCATTCAGGTGGGAAGGGGGGGTTGTTTGTTACCGCATGCATGCAGGTGGGGGGGTGATGCTGCAGATGGGGGGAGGGGTCGTTGGTTATCATATGCATGCAGGTGGGGGGTGATTGGTTATTGTATGCATGCAGTTGGGGGGGTCATTGGTTACCATATGCATGCAGGTGGGGGATGATGGTGCAGATTGGGGGAAGGGATTGCTTACTGTATGCATGCATGCTGGTGGGCGGTGATGGTGCAGATGGGGGGGTGATTGGTTTTCATATCCACAGCCCAGCGCTCCTCGGAGAGAAGGTGACTGACAGTCAGCAGCTCTTTACTCAGGGAGCTGTGAGAACTGAGCGATTGGTGGTGTTCGATCGCTCAGTTCTCTGTGATGGAGTAGCTGGGGGGCAGATGCTGCATCCACCTAGGCAAGTATGATTCTAATAAAAAAAAACAATACCCCAATACTCCTCTTTGAATCAGAAAACTTTAAATCAATCTTTCTCCATTCCCTAAGAGTTCTAAGTGAATCGATCCGTCCCATTATATCTCCTGTCTTTGGGTTCAGCAGAAACGCCCTATAAAATGATTATAAATTGTTTGGCTTTTATTGCTTCTGCTGTTATCATTTGTAATTATAGTTTTATGGGTTTATCTCCTATTTCCTTGTTTCCATAATGGGAGATTCTGACATAAAAGCTTGATGATCCTGCCTGGAACGATCGGCCTATGAATGTATTAAACGATCAGGATTGCTGTTCTCTGGACTAAGCATGTGTGCTTTATTATGTTTTGAGTTGCACGTTCCTAATGCTCCATTGCTTTTTCCGAAGAATAATTATACAGTATGTTTAATGTTTTTACTTTCATTATTTTGCAAAGGATTATGTGGTTACTGGTTTTGCTTTCATTATTATCTTTTTGCACATGATGACTTGTGGTCACGTGTGTACAGGAGGATAATTGTCTAAAATCAGTTTGGGAATCGGCTTTTATTTCATTTTCTCTTTTGGCTCCTCCACCCATCCCTGTTGTTACCCATCAGGGCCGATCCTAGGCAGGGTGCACGGGGTTCTCTGCACCCAGGCGCTGCAAAGGTGTGGGCGCTAAAGCTCCAAAGTGCTCCCCTCCTTCCTCCTTGTCTGTGTCCAGAGGCAGAGCACATGTAGCAGGTGCTGCGGTTCCCCATTCCGCTTACTCTCTCTGCTGGCAACTGACAAGAGCGCATACCTCCCACTGTCCCCGGAATCTGGGGCCTAGTACCGGAACACGTATCGGCACTAGGCTCCACTAAATTCTGTCCAGTGTGCATGTAGCAGTCTCCTGTCTGCCCCGCCCCCACTGCGTGTGTCGGCTCTTCTCCCATAGGTGGTGTGATGAGAGGCTTCTGGGTTGGCCGCAGCTGCTGCCAATCATCCCGTGCATTCCCAGAAATGCTCTGAGTGCCACCCTCCAAGTAACCAAAGATGCCACATATGCCCCGCCCCTGTAAAGTGCTTCTGCTCCCCGGGTGCCCGAGCTACAGGGATCTAATAAACAAGTACTGATCTATGGGGACACCTGCTATGGGGGGGCTCTGATGGGGGACACCTGCTGGGGGGGACTCTGATGGGGGACACTAATGAAGACTTCTTAGTAGAGCATCTCTGTGTTAGAGTCGTAGCCATAGAAACGTGGTAAGGGGAGGAGTTGGTAAGATGACCACGCCGATGTGGGGGTGCCATAAATATTTCTGCACCCAGGCTTCTGTGACCCTAGGATCGGCCCTTTTACCTGTCTTGACGCTCAAAACCCTGCCAGACCCACATATGTAGGGAAAAGGCTCTTGTGAGATGTGGTTCTGGGGGTAGGATGTAAATTCTCAGCCTCATGCCATACTGCCATCTATTATGCTGGAAGTAACAATCTGGAGCCAGTGGGGGACCAGCTTCCAATTACATGATCACTGTGATGGCCATTCACAATAATCAATAGTAAGAGAAGCCTCCCCTGTATGTTTTAGGAGGTTGTCTACAGAAGAGTCCTATTTAGGCCAGTACACACGATCGGATATTCCGACAACAATTGTGTGATGGAAGGGTTTTGGTGGATTATTCGACCTTCTGTATGCTGCATCGGACTATTATTGTGAATTTCTGACAACAAATGTTGGATAGCCATGCTCTCAAATTATCCGCCGACAAAAGTGTGATCGGATTATCCGATCGTGTGTACATGCGTTCGTTGGAATAAAATCCAAAAAAAAAAAAATATATATAAATATAAATTTTCCATGGTGAAAGGGATTTTTACAGGGGATACCAGAGTGAGGAAGTGTATAAAATGGGTGGAACTCCAGAGAATAGGGTAACTAACAGGCGTATTAGTCTCGTACGCCACAAGGAGCTAATCACCAGGCGACGCTAGGAAGAGGTCCAAGGGGGCCTACACCTTCTCGTATTTCCACTGACAACCCTGATTAATGTAAGTGATCCTATACTGTACATAGGCAGGGCTGCATCAATCTGTGCCTCCCCAAGAGGAGAGGGACAGGGTGGAAGGGGCGATCTATTTCAGGAGAATCTCCTTCTTTGCATAGAATAAAAGGTAAGAAATTAACATTTGGAATAAGTGTGCTGTGCATCCTCGTGAACCCCCAGCAGGGCCAGCTTGGGCAGTACAGGAAGGGACAATTGTAGCCTTGTATTTCACAAAATAGGTCGGTTATGATGGCTCAGTCCCAAAAGATATGGAAGAATGTACCTATGTGTGTTTTACACCTAGGGCATGTGGGGTCTCTGTCTGGAAATATACGATGGAGTTTTTGGGGTGTGTAGTATATTCGTTGTAAGAATTTCACCTGGATAAGCTTGTCATTGGAGGAGATAACTAGCTTGGGGCTGTATTCAAGGCAGTCCTCCCAACCCTCCCTGTCTAGGGAGGTTATGTCTCTATGCCAGGGGTCTCCAAACTTTACAAACAAATGACCACTTTATTGCCCTTCAGACTTTACAAGGGTCGGATTGTGGCCAGCAGGGGAAGAAAATGTCACGGGCTCGGCACCAGTGAGAACAAATATGGCCTCAGGGTTGGCGGTCAATAGGAGGAGGAGTATTCTCCCCCTATTAGTAGGAGAAATAGTATGCCATTATTGGTATCGGTGGATGATCTAGTGCCCCATTGTTGGTGTCAGTGGGAGGAATTGTGCCCCATGGGCCGGATAAAGGCTAGCAAAGGGCCACATCCGGCCCTTGGGCTGCAGTTTGGAGACCCCTGCTCTATGCCATGCGTTCCACAATCCTATCTTGGAAGTTGGTGCCCAAAAGTGCTCCATAGAGAGGGGCTTAGTAAGGTCTCCTGGAGCCAGAAGTTTTTAATGGGGTCAGCCTGGGTGAGAGGCAAGCGGTAAATGAGATTATGACCTGTAAAATTGTGCGCTCGCTGTTGCACCTGCATAGTTGTGAAGTAGGCCTTGGGCGTGTTTGGGTGTGATACATATGATTCGTTTTAATTCTTTACAAACCTGTTGCACCACTAAAATGGCTCTTGTGTCCATTTTCTGCCACGAGCAAAGATCAAATTCAGCATCGTACATTTTTGAATTTTTTTATTTTTTTTAATTCTTAAGGCTCCATGCACACTGAAGCTGATAAACTGCAGTTTATTGGCGTTTTGGCTTTTTTTTTTTTTAAAGGCCATAAACTCTGTTAGCCTATGTGCCCATGCACGCCATGCAAAAGCTACACTGAAAAACACTGATTAAAGGGGTGTTCCAGCCAAATTTGGTGTTTATTAAAAGTCAGCAGTTACAAAAAGTGTAGCTGCTGGCTTTCAATAAACACACACTTACCTGCTCCAGCGTTCCAGCGACGCGCCGGCCGGGGCTCCGCTCCGCTCCCCCCCGGCCGGCATCCTCATTGCTACTGTGGGCAATGAGGATGCCGGCCGGGGGGGGGCTTCACGGTCGGGCACCCACTGCGCATGCGCGAGCAGAACTGCGCATGCACGGGCCGCAGCTGATTGGACAGGCGATCGCATGGGACCTGTCATGTGTCCCATGCGATCGCCTACAGGGAGGGGCTGCTGTAGGCGATTAAGCTTAATCGCCTAACCAGCCCTTCGGCGGAAGCAGGACAGGAAGTCCCACTCCTCCTGAAGCCCCCACTCCCCCCCCCCCCCCCAAAAAAAAAATTACATGCCAAATGTGGCATGTAAGAGGGAGGGGAGTGGAACAAGCGGAAGTTCCAATTTTGGGTGGAACTCCGCTTTAAAGCTATTGCAAAAACGCTAAAAAAAGTTGCAAGGCTCCCTGCAAAGCTAATGGCGTTTTTTTATTTTTATAGCTTTTATCAGCTTCAGTGTGCATGGAGCCTAAATGTGTACTATAAGGGCAGATTCAGATGTATGTATTGCATTATCGCATGCCAGCTAATATGCGTTGCAGTGAAGCAGCCCAATTATTTTGAATGGGCTGCCAACACGCCATTATCTTGCCTGCATAATGCTTCTTTTAATGCCGTGAATCACGACAAAAAGGTGATTGACATCTGTGAATTGGCGTGGCTTGTTGGAACTCCATTCAATCTTTGACACCACATTACACCGCAGGAAATTTGCAGCAATATGCAGTATAACATGCGCTACCATGCATTACTGTGTGGACAGGTGTAAGCTCTTCCTAATGGTTTTGAATCATTTCAGTCACTTTTTGTTTTTGGTGTTATGCACTATTATTTTATATGTTAAAGAGACCATGTCACCAACTTAAAAAGAAGTGCAGTTAAAAGCACAAATAAAAGAAGAAGAAAGTCGTTTAAATGCTTATTTCAAGGTGCTGCTTTGGTACAGATCTTCTTTATAAATTTTTCACTTTCAAGCCTACTTTGGTACTGTACAACAGCCAATCTCATCTAGGGGTTTCTAGGGTGTGCGACTGATCTTCCATTTGAGCCTACATACCGGTAGTTCTAGGGCCGACACCTTATGGTGGAGGCAGCTGCATGACAATGATCTTTTTAGCTGTCTGTATGGGTGGCATTGTGACCACCACTGTAGGGGGACGTGCATTGTTGCCGACCTCGGATGCGAGGGGTCGTTCTTCCCCTTTCGGGCCCGCGAGGGGTCGTTCTTCCCCTTTCGGGCCCGCGAGGGGTCGTTCTTCCCCTTTCGGGCCCGCGAGGGGTCGTTCTTCCCCTTTCGGGCCCGCGAGGGGTCGTTCTTCCCCTTTCGGGCCCGCGAGGGGTCGTTCTTCCCCTTTCGGGCCCGCGAGGGGTCGTTCTTCCCTTCTTTTTTTCATGGCAGACGTGTAAACTAGATGTGCATAGGGTCTTTCTAATCACGGCTTGGGCAGTACAATTTACGTTTAAAGTGAGAAAATGTGAACAAGCAGGATTTTCTTTTTTTGTTCATTCTTTTTCATTCTTTTTTCTTTGTTTTATTCTTTTCTGAATTAAAGGCAAAGCTTTTTGGCCCTACTTCTCCTATAGATCACAGTAGTGCAGTTTGTGCTGCACTCCTGTGACCCACATTCAGTCTATGGTTGGCTAAAATCCGCTGTCGGTGGAAGTCACTCAGCTGAGCCAGGTCCTGGAAAGATCCTGACTTTAAAGTCTGGATCCATGGAGCTCTGAGCGATCAAACACTGCAGATCGCTCAGTTCTCGGAGCTCTCAGTGTTAAAACAGGCAGGGGACCAATGCTGCATTCACCTAGGTAAGTATGATTCTGGGGAAGAAAAAGCTCCATGCTTCTCTTTTTATCCCATTCTGTCCCCTAGTTGCAGATTACAAGCTGTTTGTTGTGAGCAATATACAGTGAGTTGCCTTTAGATTCCTATGTGTAAATCTGCAAATCTCCCAAGAAACCACTAAGGCCCCTTTCACACTGACATGTTTTTCAGGTGGCTTAGCGTTAAAAAAAAAAAAGCGCTGTTATTCTGCCTGAAAAAATTGTGCCCTGTAGTCTTCAGGGTGAAAGCCCGAAGGCTTTCATCCTGAAGTGGTGCGCTAGCAGGACCGCTCCAAAAGTCCTGCTAGCCGCATCTTTGGAGCGGGGTGTTTACTGCTCCTATACCGCTCCTTCCCATTGAAATCAATGGGAAACCGCGGTAATACCGCCGGCTGTGCGCCTCTTCAGAGGTGCATTGCTGGTGGTATTGACCCTTTTCCAGCCTGCTAGCGGGGTTACAACCACACCGCTAACTGTCGAATATTGCGGTAAATATGACGGCATGGCGGCGCTAAAAAAACGTACAGCTACACCTAATTCTACAGGCTAAAGACTCCCCCACAGAGTTTTACGAAAAATGGGCTTGCTGGACTACTCTTTACTAAAACTGATGAATTTAAGGCAATGTCTCTTCAGCCTTCCTCGAATCAGACTTGAGGTGATAATTCTTTTTTTTTTATTTATTTTTTTTATCTTCCCCCTACTTCCTCCCCCTCTTACCCTTTGTTTATTAAATTTCTAATTTAATATTGTTATTTTAGATTCATTCCATGATTTCCAATTTTTATTCTCTTGTTTTGTTGCCTCAAAGTTTGAAAACTACTGATGTATAAGTTAACATTTACTTTAATTTTAAACAAAAATATGTACTGATGTTGTTGCTATTCTTGTTTTCTCTTATTTGATATTACAATTCTACTACCTATGATACTTTATTTTATCTACATTTAATTATATGTTTACTATGTTATTTATTCTGAAATACCAATAAAATCTTTTAAACGAAAAAAACGTACAGCTATACCGCCACCACACCTCCACTGCCCCGTGTGTAAGGGGCCTAAAAAGGGGAGACCTTTGTTTTATAACCATGTAGCCAACATATATCGGGGTTCTTCAAATGTGACTGCAAAAGTGGAAATGCACTTTAAGATACACAAGTGTACGTTGCCCGGGGGATGGGATTGGGGGAGACGGTTACTATGATGCCTGGGGGTGGAGTTCTGCTTTAATAACTTTTTTTGGCACCCGTCACACCTTGTGTTTGCTGTATGACAGGTTGTGTCTAGTACACTGCAGCATACTTCCTTCTGCCCTCTGGCTCTATTCTAATTCGCCACAATTGTGTTATTTTTTCTTTTAGCTATGAAGGTCAGCCCTTGTGTAAAGACGGGAGATCTGTGAGAAGCAGCGAAGGGATGTGGTTAGCCTCGAGTGACAAGGACCAAGAGAGGCACAGCGGGCTTGGAGGTGGAGAACAAAGGCTGGAAAGTGGCTGATCTCTCTGCTCCGTAGTGTAAGAGTGAGGCGGGGGCTGCATGAGCACAACACGTGATAAAATAACAGGGGGAACCACATCCTGTGCTCTTCAGGGCGATCCTTCCTGTGCATCGCTGTCATCCGCTGACCCATTCTGGTATGACCTCATCTCATCATTTCCTTGTTGCATGTTGTACGTCTCCGGTGGGCGCTTGCCAGGATTGTGACTTTTTCATGCCAGCTTTCTTTCTCACCCTCCCATGGAGACCCGTCGCTCCTCATTTCATCACTGTTGTCATTTAAAGGATCACTAAAGGAATTTTTATTTTTTTAGCTAAATGGCTTCCTTTACCTTACTGCAGTACTGGTTTCATGTCCTTATTGTTCATTTTTGCTTTGAAGTTGCTGTTATCCTGCTCTGATCTCCACACTTCCTGCTTGTCTGTTTTCTTATAACCACAGTACTGGGAGCTTTCTCACGGTGGTCTAAGCTGTCATTACTGTGTGTCTAAAACTTAAGATTAATTTTAAAAACAAAACACTGCCCTGGATTTGTTTGTTTTTGTTCTGTGTGTCTCTTTCTACTTCACAGAAACATGAAGCCAGTTTAAAAGTCAAACTAACCTGCAGGCACATTATATGTTTGATTTTTATCTATTTTTAATCATTTTGAAAAGGAATCAGTTAACTTTTATGTCTCTATACCCTGTAAACAGTCATTTCAGCAAAAAAAATGTTTTTCCTTTAGTGACCCTTTAAAGAAGAACTTTGATTGCAAAGTTTTAAAGGCGTACAGTAGCAGTTCACCTTTCTGACAATGTTTCATGCTGCGTACATGTTTAGGGGTAAAACCTGAAGCCTGGTCACATATCACCTCTTCACCACCTTTCAAACTCTATATGTTAGAACTAATCCACCATTGATCACTTTACAGAGGGGGAGGCAAAGGCTGTTGCACATGGGAACAAGCCCTTAAAAGACTTGGTAGCCCATAGACCAGGAGTGTGCAACTGCGGCCCTCCAGCTGTTGAACTCCAAATCCCATTATACCTCTGCCTCCAGGAGTACTTGTCAGTCTTTCCATCATGACTCTGTCTCTAGGAGTCATGCTTTGTAGCTGTTGGTCTTGCAATGCCTCATGGGACATGTAGTTCCACAACAGCTGCAGTTTACCCACCCCTGTCAGACCGGATGCTATGTGGTCAGTTGAGCTTCAAATAGAGCTTAGTGGAGTTCTTCTTCTTTAACATGGTGATGTGCTTGTGCTTTACACCATACTGTCACATTAAAGTCGGTTTAAAGCTTAAACCTTTTTCAAAATAACAAGATGGGAATCTGCAAAAGTTGGCTTAAATCCCTGCAATGTAAATCGCCCTGATGGGAATGTGTTTTTTTTTCTTAACAAAAGTGGAGTTGCTCTTTAATATTGTTAGAAGCTCACAGTGTGCAGTGAAATCTGAGTAAATCATTTCAGTAAAGGAGAGGAGATTTTACAAGACTGAAGGTAAGGTTGGGGTTCAGCTGTAAATAGTTCTGGCAAATGTGAACTCTTCTTGAAGCCCCAGTGCTGTCCTTCGGCACTGTACAGGGATCATGCCAAAATATTGGGTGGGGAAGTTGGACTTCGCATTTACATGGTTCTAGGCAGATTGGGTCTAAAGCCTGACGCATATGGGATGAACGTTCGATCCATGTGTACAGCTGTCTTGTCCACAGAAGCTGGTCTAATGACTTCTGTTGAACGCAGGGCTCAACAAACCCCAGGCGCCAGGTCGCTGTGGAGACGAAGTTTCATTCTGGCACCTGAATGCTCCCCACACCCTGCGTGGCTACCCAACCCCCCCTCCTGCTATTTGCTCTGCTTGCCCATCTGCAAGCTTGGGATCGGCATAGCCGGTGGCGCTGGGTAGAGAGGGAGGTGGGCAGACACATGTTTAGCAAACTCGCTAAACTTTGTAGTGTCACTTCCGGGACCCCGCTGGCCGTTTCCCCTGCCATTAAGGCTGGGAAAGAGTGTAATGCAGTGCGATGTGCATTGCAGTGGAGCACATAGGAGACATGCAGAGTCTGTTAGACCCTGCATGTTTCATTTAAGAGAACCTGTCACCAAAAAAAAAGGATAAAGTGATAGAAACCATCACCTTGTAAAACTACCCATTCAGTTTGAAATAGAAATAAAAGGCAAAACATTTTTGTATAGATAAAAAAACATTATAAATGTTGTTTTTTTATTTTTATAAGTGATTAAATTTTCTGTGTTCTTGGCTGCATAAGAGCTGGGGGGGGGGGAAGAAACAGCAGGACACTGAGCTTGCCAGTGTATAGCTGTGCAGTGGGAGCGTTTTAGGACAAGTCTTATCATTGGAGGAGAGTACATGAAGTTCCCAGCATAGCTGGAGAAATGACCACGATGTGTTCTCCTGCTTAGTGGTCAGCGGGAACACCAGGGATTTTACATAAAGGAGGAAAAGAGAACAGGAGAGTCCCATACAAGTGCCATGGTACAGTAGACACATATCGGGAATATGAAGTGTTGGGGTAACAAGCGATTTTAAGTAAAAAAAAAAATTTTTAATTGTAAAAAATTTAAGTTGCATCCAAGCACATAATATCCCCCGACCCCAAAAAAATTTAGGGCCTCTCCCCACCCCCAAATATACTCGAGCACAAATGTTAAAGCCCGTCGACGGATGCTTCCGTCTGAAAACGTTGATTGCGACACACATGTTGCATATTGCCGCACATGCTATGAGAGCAATAATTTTAGCACCAGACCACCTCCATAATGCTAAATTGATTACCTATAGGGTGCTTTTAATGCGTCACCTATGGAAAATATAGGGTACTCGTATGTTCAAGGTTTGACATGTTGAGTATCTATTTACTTTGGCGCAACCTCGGTTTTTATATTTTACCAAATTGGCTAATTGCATTTTCGAGCCCCCTAAAACATTTTTTTTTTTTTTATTACTAAAATGTTGTTTCCTAGACCTTTGCAGTAAGTTTTGTGTGTGTGTGTGTGTTTTTTTTTTTTTTTTACGTAGGTAAAAACTGCACTGGTGGCGAAAGGGTTAAAGGATAAGTTCTCTTTCAGAAACATGTTGCATGTTCCACTCATAAGATTTGTTAGTTAAAAAAAAAATGACTTCTACATTTTTTTTTTTTTTTAGCTGGCTCCTAGATTCAAAGCAAATTTTGTCATGCCCTGGTTGAACAGGCCTGCTTGAAAACCATAATTTCATCACTCGCAGCCAATGCCTTGTTGATCGGTGTATTTGTCTCAGTGGGAGTGACTCCTGCAATGACATTGATTGTGTTGATGTAGGGATTTTGTTTGTTAAACCAGCTGGTTGAACAGAAACTGTATGTGTGTACCCAGCTTAAGGCAACTATTATTGGCCCTTTGTTGGCTTGTGTCTGTGTCCCTGTATATGTACGCCAACATAGAGCCATTATACTGTATACACGCTTGCTTTCAAACGCGCATCATATTTCCAACTCCCCCCTAGGAAAAAAGGACAATGCAGTCTGTGTGATTGTGGTGACAACACACATCGTCCTCTTTTCATAAGTCCTCCCCATATTATGCAATGATAGGAAATAGAAAGTTTCCACACTTGGTCTCTGTTACGGAATAATGAAAGTAGAAATCAAAGTGTATTTGGCTTCTTGGGTGAAAACAGATAGTTTTATATCACATGTGTATAGCTCACAATAAATAAATAAAAAATTACCCTTGCAGTGTTCCCCAGCAAAAGCTGGACCTAGTTGTGTGTTTGTGTGTTTGTGTTTTTTTTAATATAAGCCTGCAGGCAACATTGCTGGGACATTTTTTTGACTGTCAGATTTTTTGGTGAACCAGCCGAATTTTGATCAGTGTATGGCCAAGTTAAGCTGTAATACTTACAAGTTCCCCCCTAACTGGCAAGCTCCCTCCATCTGCGCACTTTGGTCCCCCAAAGCCTCTGCTATAAGGCATCCCGGGCTATGGTGAGGGACTTGCCCACATCCTTCACCTTCAGTGAGGAGTAAAACAAGTAGTTCTTAATTCTCCACTACCTAGATTAGATTAGTCTGGGTCCTCTGCGAATTGGTGTACTCTTTACAGTTAATAAATGATACAGGTAGATCAGAAATATGTACTTTTTTTTTTTTTTTTATATAAATGGGACAGTTCTATATCCTTCAGATTCCTAGTCCTTTTTACAGGGGTATTAATCACATTCGGTGTGGAGGCCAACTACTAACTAGCCTGGTCTTCCAAAATATTTTTTTTTTCTTTCAAACTTCTCCTATAAATTCTACATTTGCAAGGAAGCTTAAGTCTCTAAATACATGTATTTTCAGTTCTTTCTTCCAGTATGCTTCACTCATTTCTAATGGTTTTATATTCCCCTCTTGTCTACTTCTAGTGATGGCTCTGTGTCAGTGTACAGTGAAGCACAGTGATTCTGACATGGAGGGCTGTACATTCAATGGAGCTGGGCTCAGAGTCTACCTGTACTGGAGCAATGGAAAGGAGCACTTTGTCAGCTTTACCCAGACTGTGACCACTGCAGAGGAGATCTGTATTCATATCGCACAGAGGCTCGGTAAGAAGCTGGGGGGACTAACACTTTGGGGACCGAAGAGGTTTGTTATTTACAGGGTGACAGACAGGAGGAGCTATGTGACATGGAGCCCGCCCCTCCTATCACAGGGTGACACCACCCAGGAGGAGCTATGTGGAGCCTTTCCCTCCCACCACAGGGTGACACCACCCAGGAGGAGCAATGTGAAGCCTATACCTCCCATCAGTGTGACACCGGACAGGAAGAGCTATGTGACATGGAACCTGTCCATCCCACCACAGGGTGACACAGACAGGAGGAAATATGCGACCATGAGTCTGTCCCTCCTACCACAGGTTGACACAGATGGGAGTTATGCGACACGGAGCCGGTCACTCCAACCACAGGGTGACAGACGGGAAGAGCTATATGACATGAGATGTTCCTCCCACTACAGGGTGACACCACCCAGGAGGAACTATACGACGTGGAGACTGTCCCTTACAACACAGGGTGACACAGACAGGAGGAAGTTGTGTAACGGGTTCATTAAGTTTAAAAAAAAAATCCCTCCCTGATTTGGCAGCACCTCAAATTGCAGTTGAATTAGTGATTCAGAGAAAAACAAAGATGGCCTTGTGAAACAATGGGATGTTGTATTTTATAAGGAGCTGTGTACATTTTGTACATTTAGAAACCAATCCATCACTTTTTATTTACCGTCTACTTTGCTAGCTAAAATTGGTTCCTGTGGAATATTTAATCCACATTTTAAAGCTCTTCTCCTCCGGTCACAAAAAGTGCCCTTGTGTCTTCTGGTGATAACCTTCCATTGAACAACTTTCCAGTAAGATAACAATATGGACCTTTTTATCTGTTTCTACAAGGTGGTTACCCGTATTCTTCCTTTATCACCTGAAATCTCAAACAATATCAGCCGTCCTCACTATATTCTGTGATTTGCAAAACCCTCCCACCCTTATGTAATAGAGATGAGGAATTGGGGAGGTGTTTGTACTCCAGATCAGGGGGGGCAGCCTAGGATGACAATACAACACAGATATAGTACAATGGCAGGAGCTCCGAAGACCTGAAAACAAAAGCAGCATCCAGGTCCCACTATGCTGCAGTATATATTGTATTTTTATATTTAGGTTTAAAAGAGGAACTTCACTCTCTTAATCAACATTGACTATTTCTAATCCTTATGCTAGCAGCATATTATAGGGCAGGACATTATATTCCATTTGCTTGTTTTGAACCACTTCCCTTTTTTTTTTAATTCTTTTTTTTTTTGTAACATTTATTCAATTGCTCCCTGGTTTTTATGCCTAGACCAATTTTATGTCATAGATCCCAGGAGTGTTCAGGATAGGTTTGCTCAGCACACCCTCCTGCCTGCATGCATTAGCTTAAGGGCAGATGGATTCCAGGAAGAAAATGCTACATGAATTTGTCTGCCCTTACTCAAGATGGCTGCAGCTATAAATACTAGGGGGTGTTTTTCAAAGTGATTTCTCAATAAAATCAACAATGGAGACTTGGATGGATAAGGGCAGTTTGCTTTAAATAATAAAAATGAATCATATTTTTGGTTTATGGTGCTCAGATGCAGTGTAGATCTGCTTTTATCCCAGATGCTACCTCTTATTTTATATACAGGTTTAATGTAATGGTCACTGTACTGACCCCCCCCCCCCCCAGGGGTACACCACAGACTAACCTGCATTACTTTTTTTATTTTTATTTTTTGTGAATGTAAAAAGCTGGCTTTGGCAAGTCGGTCCAAACAATTTCCTTCACTAAAAGACATGCAGTGGCTGTCAGGGCTACATACAGTATACAGCACTGCGTTCTGGCAGCAGGTCGGTTACCTTCTATCCTGCTCCAGAAACAAAACCCTGGCTTTTCAGTATGTGTACTGAGCTTGACTCCAGGTTTTAGGGAACTTGAAATGGTTTATTTGGACCAAGCTGGTCCAAACGAACATTCTTTTCACTACTACATGCGGCAGCAGTCAGCACTGTATAAACTGTTTTTAGCCTCAGCTACATATATATACAGCGCTGTGTTCTGGCAGCAGGTCAGGGACTTTGTTCTCTCCAGGAACAAAATTGTTCCGCTCAGCCATTTACAGGAAGATTTGTATTTTATCAATCGATACAAGGCTTTCTCTGATTTGGCTGAGGTGGGCAGATTACTAAAGTCATACGGATTCACGTAGAGCGGCGTATATTAATGCGTGCGTAGCGCATCTCATATGCGCTACGCCAACGTAACAGAGAGGCAAGAACAGTATTCACAAAGCACTTGCTCCCTACGTTGCGCCGGCGTAGCGTAAATTGGTCGGCGTTAGCCCGCCTAATTCAAAGTAGGAAGGAAGTGGGCGTGATCCATTTAAATGAAGCGTGACCCCATGCAAATGAAAGGCCGAATGTACAGCGCATTCGCTGTCCCGTGGACGCTTCCCAGTACGCATGTGCAGGATCACGTCGGGACAAACGCCTAAGATACGTCGAATCACTGAACGTAACCTACGCACAGCCCTATTCTCGTAGTACTACATAAATGACGTAAAATACGACGGCTGTTCCGACGTCCATACCTTTGCATGTTTTGCGCCACCTTTAGGTGGAATAACTTTACGCCAGACGTATGCCTTACGTAAACGGCGTATATTACAGCAACGGGCGCAAGTACGTTTGTGAATCGGCGTATCTTGGGCATTTACATATTCAACGCGTAAATCAATGGAAGCGCCCCTTGCGGCCAGCGTAAAAATGCGCCCAAGATACGATGGTGTAGGACACTTGCGTCGGTCGTATGAAGCCAAATTTCAGGCGTATCTTGCTTACAGACTCGAGGGCATAGATACGACGGCGCATCCGTGCACTTACGCGGCGGATCTGTAGATACGTCGGCGTAAGTGCTTTCTGAATCCGGCTAATAGAGTACAAAGCTACCTGTGAATGGCTGAGCAACGTTTAGCCCGAATCTATTTTGTTTCAAGAGCAGGAAAGTAAGTCCCTGACCTGCTGCTGGAACAGCTGTATACATCTCTCTGAGGCTACACACCTTTTTGTACAGTGCTGACAGCGGCTGTATGTGTTGGTGAAACTAACTTTGTGCAAATTAACTATTTAAAGTCCACTAAAACCTGGCGCTATATCCAATACACAAATACTGAAAATGGTCTAGTTCAGCAGGAACTGGCCACTTTTGGTATGCGTGCACGACCAGCTTGATGGAGAACCAGCATTCTATCAGTTCTTTTAGCCAATGGCTGCTTAGTGTATTCTGGTGGGTGGGGTTGTGAGTTTTATTATTTAACCCACTGGTTAGACAAAAAAATAAAGACCTGTGTATACCCAGCTTAGGGCTTTATGCTGGCCATACACTAATCAAATTTTGATTGATGTACGGCCGTCTTTTTTTCCTCGTCGGAAGCTTCTGTCGTCTGAGTAGGGACAGCCAGTAGGCAGGGGGGATTCCTCCGTCTGTCTCTTGCCTGGGTAAAGGAACCTGTGTGGTTTTTTTTTTCTTCTCTGTTCGGTGACCCATGTGTCCCGGATTGCCCGGGACAGTCCTGCATTTTGCAGGTCTGTCCCGGGCACCTTCATTTCGGGACAATACAGTGTCCCAGAATGAAACTGAAACAGCCACCCCCCAGGCTAATATGATGCCTCCAAAAAAGGCCACCACATCACTGCTTTACTCACTGACAGTACTTGCCCTGGCTGGGAATGGCTGGAGGAGCACAATATCACCCCCTGCTTGTGATTGGAGAAATCATAAATCCCGCCTCTTGTGTCCAATCACTGTACTGTGATTCGTTACCGCAAGAGCTGATTTTTGGGAGGGGGGGGGGGGGGGTGTCCCTGAATGGTAGTTTGGAAACGTGGTCACCCTAGTTCGGTCCGTAGGTTGAATGAAGAAAGAACGAGCCATCTATGGGCAGCTTTGGACAACCTTAGACCATTCAGAAAATGGGTGTGGGCTTTAGGCCAGTTCTCTGTCTGTAGACTGACTTTTCTTGGCCTATAAAGACCTTAAAGTGGAACTTTTACTCTTAATGACTTGATAAAAATGTTCTTTAGCAAGGAACATGCATTCCACATTAATAACTGCCCTACCAGAATTGGTGTGTGCTGTAAATTGCCTCCAGCATTGCTCCTCCCTCTACTGGCCGGAGGCTGTCATTTTACTGAAGCTCAGAGCCCCCGAGCAGCAGTAAATCACAAAGTGGAACTAAACTCATGGATTTAACGGTTTCAAAAAAAGTTGCATTCCTGGAATGCTGGATTGCCAACTCCATATTTGCTTGTGTCCTCAACCAAACTGTCAAACCATCAAATGTCTGGTGTCTTAAATGATCTCATGTGCAGCACTATGGCAATTTCAGATCAAACAGAAGCAGCTTCCTTGGCTGTAAAGGATAGAGGGTTTGACTCCTGTTTTAAGGCTGTTGGCAGATCGACATCTACAAAACTACGTAAAAATGGAGAGCAACTGAGCATGTGCAGAACATGGATATACCTGCAAAAGGTGCCAGCCTGAAGTGATCTAGCAGAACTTAATTTTATGACTGAAGTTCCACTTTAACTGCATCCTCACGGCAGGATGTCATATGACGTCCTCCACTTTGTGTGGTGATATCTGAATGATGCCTGCAGCCACAGGCATCATTCAGATATCGCCGTCTTCAGCCGGCGATTCCGTGCACCATAAGAACGTTCAAATCGGCGGTTCAACCGCTTGATCATTCTTGTAGGCGGCGGGAGGGGACGTCTTCCCGGTGCTTCTCCTGGCTCTCCCATACCATCGGGGGTCCGGAGAGCGAATCGGTCGGCGTTTCCTGCAGAACCATAGAGATGACTGGTGACCAGACGGTCACAGTCATCTCTATGACCGTCGGAGGACCGGGCACGACGTTATGACGTCACGCTCGGTACCCGGAATGTAAACACAGCCGCAATCGCGGCTGAAAGCATTAGATCTGTGAATTTTTTTTCATGATCTAATGCGTTCCAGCCTGGAGGAGAGATGTGGGGTCTTGACCCCACATCTCTCCATAAAGATAACCTGTCACAGTGATTCCTATTACAAGGGATGTTTACATGTAATAGGAATAAAAGTGATCAAAAAAAATAAAAAATTAAAAAAGTGTAAAAATAAACAAATGAAGTAAAAATAAAATACATTTTTTTTTTTAAACGCCCCTGTCCTGGTCGGTCGCATGCAGAAGTGAACACGCATGCAAGTCCCGCCCACATATGTAAACACCGTTCAAACCCCACATGTGAGGTATCATCGCGTGCGTTAGAGCGAGTGCAACAATTCTAGCATTAGACCTCCTCTGTAATTAAAAAATAGTAGCCTGTAAAATTAAAGCGTCACCTATGGAGATTTTTAAGTACTGAAGTTTGGCACCATTCCATGAGTGTGCGCAATTTTAAAGCATGATATGTTGGGTATCTATTTACTCAGCGTAACATCGTCTTTCACATTATACAATAAAATTGGGCTAACTTTACTGTTTTGATATTTTTTAATTCATGAAACAGTTTTTTTTCCTAAAAAAAGGCGTTTGAAAAATTATTGCACAAATACCGTGCAAGAAAAAAAGTTAAAATGACCGCCATTTTATTCCCTAGGGTGTCTTCTAAAAAAAAATGTATATAATGTTTGGGGGTTCTGATTAATTTTCTAGCAAAAAAAAAATAGATTTTTACATGAAGGAGAGAAGTGCCAAAATAGGCCTGGTGATTAAGTGGTTAATGTACACACTGGCTGTCTTTGGGGAACTGTGTAAAGTGTTTTACAGAATCCACATCAATTATGACACCCACCCTTTGTCTAAGTTTCAGTTTTCCTTCCTCCTAAAAAATAAATAAAATAAAATAAAAAAGTCAGTCCTTATCTTCATTGGCTGTAAGTTATGATATTGTTGTGTGTGGGGTTTTTTTTTTTTAACCGGAATATCTTGTAGGTGATTCTGTGTCAATCCCTCAAATAAATAAGCTTCCCTACAATAGAAGTGTAACTTGCAGGTCTGTAGTTAGCTGGGTGAAGTCCTTTAATCCCTTTTGTGTGTGTGTTTTGCCAATATTTGTGTCCTTATATGACAAATGAACGAATAGACTGTCGTTTATGTCGCTTTTTATTTTGCAGGAATTACTCCTCTCTGCTACACTTTATTTGCTCTGTATGATGTCCAAGAAAAACACTGGTATCCTCCCAATCATCAATTCAACATTACCAAAGAAATGAAACTGCTTCTCCATTTTAGGATGAGGTCAGTAGAACGTCTTTTATTAATTTGCTGCTTGCACTTTATTATTTTCCTTTATAACGTTATTTAATTCCCACAATTTCTTCATATTACCCCTCTTTTATTGTGGTTGTAAACCTCAGACATGAAATCTGAACAAGGCATATCCCTCTATAGCAGGGAAGAAGCTGGATGGGAAGAAGCTGGATACATTGCTTGAAAGCAGAAAGTAAGGGTCTGGACGAGGACCAGAGGAGGGCTGGAGCTCTCCTGCAGCTCCAGGAGAGGTGCAAGGGCCACATGAAATGGCCTGGAGGGCTGGATTCGGCCCGCGGGCCTTGTGTTTGACATCTGTGCTCTGTAGTGTGTACTTGTCTGCATGAGTCGCTTCTGACAATTTTCCTAACACCAAGAGAGAAATGGTAACCAGGAGGGATGTCCAGCGCACAGCTTGTGATTGACGATCTCCAGTAAAGAGGGATGTTTCCCTCCCCTCCATCTCTGAGCTCTTCTCACTGAGCCTCTGCAGAGAGTAATTTCAGCTCTCTGCCCCATGTTTTCTGTCAGGTCAGGCAAGCTTTATAAATTCTGGATCTTGAAGAGATGTAGAGATTTAGAAGCCTGCCGATTAAACGGGTACAACTTGGGTAGGAGGATTTGTTTCATCTCTGTGTATCACCTGTGACCAGTCACTTTACGGGGTTACAAACACTTTTTAAAGCTGGTATGTCAATTTTTACATACTTGCATTTTTTCCAGCTTGGGTGGAGCTTGGGAGCGGACGTCATCACGCCGGCCATAGCAAGCGGTGCGTTTTTTTTTTATGTTATGTTTTTCTGTTTGTAGCATTTTAACATTGATATTTATCTGTAAAACGTAGACTGTGGAGGCCCCTTTCTTCCTCTTACGATTCTTATTACGGCATATCCTCAGACACTTTTGTGGTGGCGGGAGATCGCTGGAAAGGTGGTTTACCGCTACCTACATGATGACCCATTGTTATACAAGCTCATATGACCGCAGATGTTTAGGGGTCATATCTATTCCTAATGCCGCGTACACACGATCACTTTTTGTGATGGAAAAAAAACAGCGTTTTATGTGACAAAACAACGTTTTTCAAACTTCATTTTCCAAAATGACGTTGCCTAC
Organism: Rana kukunoris; assembly: GCA_029574335.1. Taxonomy (NCBI): domain Eukaryota; kingdom Metazoa; phylum Chordata; class Amphibia; order Anura; family Ranidae; genus Rana; species Rana kukunoris. The sequence goes on along the minus strand of CM056051.1, from coordinate 496,108,470 downwards.
ACACCATCGTTTTCTGAAAATGCTCTAGCAAAGCGTGGTGACGTACACCACGTTCGACGGCACTCTGTTCCATTGAAGCTCCGTCTCATAACTTGCTTCTGAGCATGCACGGGTTTAAAAATGGCGTTTTCAACGTCGTTTTGCCCACACACCATCACTTTTTATGACACAAAAAATTCAAGCATGTTCGAATTTTTTTTTGGTCGTTTTTTTGAAGACATAAAACGACGTTTTGCCCACACACGGTCATTTTAAATGACGTTTTTGAAAATGTCGTTTTTTTTCATCACAAAAAGTGTACGCGGCATAAGAGGCTGGCATTCTGTGGTGGTGGATGGTAGCGCAGCAGTTTTCTAGTTATTAGGTGCGACTTCTTTCTATCTAGGTTTTTCAAACCGCTTTAATTGTTTTTATTGTGGTTGGCACCTTGGTATATATTCTTTTTTGGACCAATTGAAGTAACATGGAGTAGACACAACCTATAGAAGTGCATGTGCCATACTTGTGGGTACTCTGAGAAAACTGGAAATCATGGTAGTAGTCTTTGCTCTCGGCATGGGTGCCATTCGGTGAACACGTTGATTTTTTTTTCAATAAACGTAGAGGGTTCTCTGTTTGGACAGGGTGAAGAGGTGGGACAGTAGCATCACAATCCAATGGGGGAATATGCAAGTGGTCACTTAATGGGACCTGTATCATGTGAGAGACAACTTGCCGACCACCCTATAGCAGATCTGCTGCTGTTTGTGTGTGTAAAATATATATAATCGCCCTAGATGTTAAACTGTTTCCAGCTAGTGTCATTAGTACAGTGACTGGGCATATTTTTCTTTTCAAACAGTAAAGTACTGTATATGCACAACAAATGTCAAATCAACTTGACAAAATTACAAATTTGTTGTCAGACATCAATATATCCCACTGTAAGGTAACTTTCATGCTACGTTTGGAGCATATGGTGTGGTGTGCATTTTTTTTTTTTTTCAGTTTCCACATGTTGCATAATGAAGAGTCTCCTGGTTACTTTGAAAGTTTCAGGGGCTCGTAACTGACGGTGTACATTTTTAGCACTGATCACTGTATTGGGCTACTTTCCCACTGGGGCGGTGGTGTCGGCATTTCATTTTTTTTTTTTTCCACATTTATATATTTTATTAATTTTTTTTAAAGCGCTTCTATCTTTACTGTAGTTTTTTAAACGCTATTTAGCTGCTAGCAGGGAAATTTTAGTCCCTGCTAGCGTTCGAAAAAGGGTTAAAAGTGCCGCTGCAGTGGCATTTTGCCGGCGTTGCAGGGGCGCTTTAAGAGCAGTTTATTCACTTCTCCTACTGCGCCTCAAAGATGCGTCTAGCAGGGCTTTTTTTACCGTCCTGCCAGCGCACCACTCCAGTGTGAAAGCCGTCGGGGCTTTCACACTGGAGTGAAAGTAGCGGCTCTTTCAGGGCACTTTGCAGACGCTAGATTTAGTGCTCTAGCGCCTGCAAAGTGGCTCAGTGTGAAAGTAGCCTTTGTTTCTCTTGTTCGCAAACAAGTGTCAAATGTCCAATGTCCAATCTGTACACCACAATATTGCAGTCCCGCTATAAATCGCCGATCGCCACCATTACTTGTATAAAAAAAAAAAATTTAGATACTGTATATCCCATAGTTTGTAGACGCTATAATTTTTGTGCAAACCAGTCAATATACTCTTTATTGGGATTTGGTTTTACCAAAAATATGTAGCAGAATACATATTGGCCTGAATTGATGAATACATTTGTTTTTTAAGGTGTTTTTTTTTTTTTTTTTTTCATATATTTTATAGCAGCAAGTTGAAACATTTTTTTTTTTTAGCACAAAAATTTTAAAACCTGCAAAGGTGATCAAATCCCACCAATAAAGGTCTATTTGTGGGGGGGGGGGGATATAAATATTTGGGTACAGTGCAATTGTTGGTTAAAATGAGGCAGTGCCATATTGCAAAAACTGGCCTGGTCATAAATCTTCTGGAGCTGATGTGGTTAAAGTAGCTGTAAATCCATTGTTCCCCATTTTTTGCATCCCCCCCCCCCCCCATCTTCTTGCTTTTGATCTCCTCCAGCATCTGTCAACCACTTCTAGTCTACATGCATCTGCTGCAGCATCAGTTGCACATCCTTTCTCTACACTGGCTTCATGATAGTGACACCCGTAGACCATACCAATGCAATGAGTACTGTCCATCGGGGGTACATGTGAGCAATATTGGAGGACAGTTGTCGCCCCATACCTGAAAGTCTCTGAACATAACCATTTATGGCAGGATCACCAGCCATTTTTTTAACGCAGATTTAAAAATATTAAAGTGTATTTTGAAATTGCCATAACACTTTTTTTTTTTTTTTTTTTACGCTTGTATGAAATTTTAGTGATCAGGTTTAGATGTTCTTTCACTCTATACATCGCTTACTCTTAGAATAATGTGTTTATTCCTGTTGCTGTATATAACCCCCTCTGTAAGGGTGGCTTCCATTGCCTAATTCCAGCCTTATTGTTGCACCATCTGTAATGTCTGGTTAAAGGGACATCTGTGTATGACTTCCCTAGAGACCACTAATGAGCACTTATGGCCATCAGAGTTGCTCCTTTGTTGCGTAGATAGATCTTCCATCCTACAAATGTGTTCCCTTGCTTCTCATCTCTATGGCAAATAAGTGAATCCTATGGCTATAAGTGCTCATTAGTGGTCTCTAGAGAAGTCCTACAATTTGGAAAGGGAGAATTAGAAGATTGAAAGCATACCTGTTGCGTTTTTTTTTTTCTTTTTTAATTGCCCTACAATCTGGAATTTTATATATTATATTTCTAAGTTACTCTTACTTATTTATTTTTTCCCGGTACTGCGACATGGTGGACACTTTCTTTCTCGTACATCACGGGACACAGAGCGGCATATTCATTACTATGTGGGTTATATGGAGTACCTTCAGGTGTGGACACTGGCAATCTTCAAACAGGAAGTCCCCTCCCTATATAACCCCCTCCCCTAGAGGGAGTCCCTCAGTTTTTTCGCCAGTGTCTTAGGTGTTGGTCACGGAATAGCTTTGCTCCACATCCTTTGGGATTAAGGGCGGGCTAACCGGATCTGTCCAAGGAGCCTCAGTGCCAAAGTGGACAGTACCCGGGCCCCAAACCGTGGGGTTTTGCCTATAATGCTCCTCTTTGGAGGGCTGGACCCTGGGCCCAGGACTTGGAGTTTGCAAAAACCATAAGGTTCCTGTTTTGCCAGGGTGCTATATAGGTCCAGGACAGTGGGTACCTTCATAGGACCCCAGGGCCTGAAGGTCTACTACGCTACCCACGGAGATGGGAGAAGACTGGATCAGTTTGCTGGTCAAACATCCTGCAGCATGGAGCAGGTAAGGGGGAGCCTGCGGGACTTGGTTCGACAGCAGGCTCCCCGGGGTAACCTAAAAGGGGGGATAGCCTGAGTATGCTCTGCATGGGCAACTGTGATCACTATGTCTTAGAGACAGGATGACACCCTTTCTCCCCCCATCACTAGGCCCCCCTGTCTAAAGTGTGTTGCTAGCTAACCTGCTGTTGCTTCCTAGAGGCTAGTAAAGGATCCTTAGGGGCCTTAAAAGAGTCCTACCTGGCCGGGAGTTTTGAATCTGCCGCCGTTTCTGCGCCATGGATCTCCAGCAGCGCGGCTCCTCCATGTTCTTCCTGTTTCCGGGTACGCGCGCGCGCGCGTGCACGCGCGCGTCTTATTGACGAATTTTCGCGCCATCCAGACAGGAGGGCGGGGGGGGGCGGGCCTGCGGCGTCATACAGGGGCGCGCCCTTCTGCTGTTATAGACAGCAGGCCTTGTCAGGGCTCAGTCTGTGGCTGATTGTTTCAAGAGAGGACGCAGGGCGGCAGAACAGTGACTCCCGGTGGCGGAAAAGGGGTAGTACATGTGGACTTTGTCCCAATGTCTATTGTTAAGCCAAAGAATCCCCCTTATTTGACAGCAGGTTGGAGGCTGGCAAACTTAAGTTAGGGGCATTGTGTATGGTCATAGAAAATATATAAGGTATAATATATAATTATTTAAAAAAAAAAAAAGAGAAAAAGACCAACATACGGGCCCATCAGTTTTTGGGGACACTAGTGATCTACTCTCCCCTAAACTCTGGAATTGTACTCCTGGCCACTACAGTCTGTTGTGTGGGCGGAGTCCCTCGATTTTGTATTAGGGCTTCCAAGGGTTCGGGGTCAAAGGGTACAAAAAAGACCAAAAAACAAAAGGGTTCCCTTTCTGATTCTGATATGCCGATTCTTTCCCCGCAGCTTATTAATTTAAGAAGCGCCTTGGATGAGCCATTAGGGGGATCTGGTGCGGAGGCTGGCCCAGATCAGCCCAGCCCTGTGTTTATCACAGAGGAGATGCTAGCCGTATCCCTAGGGGGGCTAGAAGAGAGAATAGCAGCATTGATCGCTAGAGCTATTCCTGGTAAGAAACGGGGTAGATCCCCATCACCAGGGAGTGTATCCTCAGATGCTGAGATTCTCTCTCCGGAGGAATTAGAATCACAGGAGGATCAACGGGACCTGAACCAAGAGGGTTCAGGGATGGAGGGGTCTACCTCTGAGGAACCATTTTCAGACTCCCAGACAGAGAGACTGTGGGTACAGTCTTTGACGGACATGGTCCGCTCGGCATTTAGTTGGCCATTGCCAGAACCTCAGGTTCCTCCGGTATCCTCTCTGGGCTCTTTGAGGGCCCCGGTAAGCAACGCAGTTTTTCCGGTCCATCCTCTCTTGGAGGAATTGATCTTTCGGGATTGGGTACGGCCGGACAGGGTTTTTCTGCCACCAAAAAGATTTGCGGTCATTTATCCCATGGAGGAAAAATTCTCCAAGAAGTGGAGGCTCCCAGTAGTGGATGCAGCCATTTCATGTGTGAATAAATCACTAGCTTGCCCGGTGGAAAACATACATATGTTTAAAGATCCGGTTGATAAAGGTTTAGAGACACTTTTAAAAGCATCCTTTGCTACGGCAGGAGCAGTGGTGCAGCCAGCGGTGGCTGCAATTGGAGTTTGTCAGGCATTATAAAACCAGACAAAAAGAAATGTTAAAGGACATGCCTACCCAACAAGCAGAAGAGTTTTTCTGACATTCCCAGAGCTCTGTGTTTTGCGGTAGATGCTATAAAAGATTCCATCCAGCAGGCTTCTCGTTTATCACTATGTTTGGTACATATGAGAAGGCTCTTATGGTTAAAGAACTGGGCGGCAGAACCCCCATGCAAAAAGCTTCTGGCAGGATTTCCCTTCCATGGAGGACGACTCTTCGGAGAGGATCTGGATAAATATATTCAGACTATTTCAAAGGGCAAGAGTACCCTTTTACCGGTCAAAAAGACATTCCGGGCTCCTACATTTAGAAGGCAGCTTTTTCCTGTCTCGGGGCCCTCTAATTCCAGGCAGTATCGACGGCGCCTGCACGATCCAACGGTAACAGTAGATCGCAGGGACAAACCCCTGGGGGTAAGAAGCCGTGGTATCGCAAGCCGTCAAAGACAGCCCCTAAGTCTGCCTTATGAAGGGGCGCCCCCACTCTCACGGGTGGGGGGAAGGCTTCGTCTCTTCTCAGAAGTTTGGGAAGCCAAGATCCCCGACAATTGGGTCCGGGTATCTGTAACCACAGGTTACAGACTGGAGTTTCTAAGGTATCCTCCGCCTCATTTTTAAATCTCTTTGTCATACCAAAGCCCAACGGCGATGTCAGGCCAATCCTAGACCTAAAGAGGTTGAACGGTTATCTAAGGGTGCGTTCCTTCCGGATGGAATCCATCCGGTCAGCAGCCGCCGCGCTTCAGAAAGACGATTTTCTGGCCTCCATAGACATAAAAGATGCTTACCTTCATGTACCAATCCTTCAGTCGCATCAAAGGTTTTTACGCTTCGCGGTCGGGCAGCGACACTTCCAATTCAGGGCGCTCCCTTTCGGGCTGGCCACGGCCCCCCGGATATTCACGAAGATCCTAGCCCCAGTTCTGGCCAATTTAAGAATCCAAGGAGTCACAGTCCTAGCATACTTGGACGACCTTTTAATCATAGATCACTCACGGACGGGTCTGCAAAAGGCAGTAAACCTCACGGTTCGGTACCTCGAAGAATTCGGCTGGGTTCTAAACCAGGGAAAGTCAGCATTCCAGCCTACAAAGCAGTTGGAATACCTCGGCATGAGGTTAGACACAGAACATCAAAAGGTGTTCCTGCCCCTTGTAAAGATCAGGGCGATCAAGGGGTTGGTTCAGTTGGTTATAAACAAGAAAAGACCAACTATTCGCCTGTGTATGCGATTACTAGGCAAGCTAGTGGCCACGTTCGAGGCAGTACCATACGCTCAGATCCACACTCGCGTCCTACAGGCAGCCATTCTAGCAGCCTGGGGCAAGAGGGCACATGCCTTAGAGTCCCCTTTGACGCTATCATCAAGGGTCCGACAAAGCCTGGCCTGGTGGTTGAACCCTCAGAACCTTCTAAAGGGAAGATCCTTCAGCCCTGTTGTCTGGAAGGTAGTTACCACAGACGCCAGCCTGGCAGGCTGGGGGGGCGGTCTTCGAGGGGTTCTCCCGCCAGGGAACTTGGGTGAAAGCAGAGAGGCAGCTCCCCATCAATATCTTGGAAATCAGAGCTGCTCGCCTAGCCCTTCTGGCATGGACCTCCAGATTAAAGGGGTTCCCGGGGAGAATCCAGTCAGACAATGCCACGGCGGTGGCATACATAAACCACCAAGGGGGAACCAGGAGCCAGGCCGCTCAAAGGGAAGTGAACTTGATTTTTCAATGGGCAGAGGTTCATGTACCCTGCATTTCAGCGATATTCATTCCCGGAGTGGACAACCTGCAGGCAGACTTCTTAAGTCGCCAGAGTCTGTTGCCAGGGGAGTGGTCTCTGCATCCCCAGGTCTTTCAGACAATCTGACCAAAGGTGGGGAACGCCAGACGTAGATATAATGGCATCCAGGTTCAACAAGAAACTAGACAGGTTCGTGTCGCGAGCGAGGGATCCTATGGCCTGCGGAACCGATGCGTTGGTTTGCCCTTGGCATCAATTCAAACTTCTATATGCATTCCCTCCACTACAGTTACTCCCCCGCCTGTTGCGCAAGATCAGAGTGGAGCACAAGCCAGTCATCCTAAATAGCTCCAGCCTGGCCCCGGAGGGCTTGGTACTCACTAGTCCTAAATATGGCAGTGGGAGACCCTTGGACTCCTCCTCTACAACCAGACCTACTCTCACAAGGTCCGATCCTCCACCCTACATTACAGCGTCTAAATTTGACGGCCTGGAGGCTGAATCCCTGATTCTCAGGGGTAGGGGTCTGTCTAGGCAGGTAATCCCTACCCTGATTAAGGCTAGAAAGCCGGTCTCCAGGGTAATTTATTACAGGGTGTGGAGGAACTATATAGGCTGGTGTGAATCCAAAGGATGGTATTGCCGCAAATATACTACTGATAGGGTGTTAAGTTTTCTCCAGCTAGGAGTGGATAAAGGCCTGGCACTAAGCACAATCAAGGGACAGATCTCAGCTCTGTCAGTGTGGTTTCAGAGGCCGCTGGCCGCCCACTCGCTGGTAAAGACCTTCTTACAGGGGGTCTTGCGTATTAATCCTCCTGTCAAGTCACCAGTTTGTCCTTGGGACTTAAATCTTGTCCTGTCCACTCTACAGAAACAGCCTTTTGAGCCTTTGGCTGAGATTCCTTTACTCTTACTGACAAGAAAATTGGTTTTCTTGGTCGCCATAGTTTCGGCCAGGAGAGTGTCAGAATTAGCAGCCTTATCGTGTAAGGAACCATATCTCGTTCTGCATAAGGACAGGGCAGTTCTCCGGCCCCATCCTTCCTTTCTACCAAAGGTTATATCTAAATGTCACTTAAACCAGGATTTGGTACTTCCATCCTTCTTTCCAAAACCTACATCTAGAAAGGAAGGGTTGCTGCATACCTTGGATATTGTCCGGGCCATGAAGGCCTATCTTAAAGCTACGGAAAAGATCCGGAAAACAGATGTGTTATTCGTTCTACCAGATGGCCCCAAGAAGGGGCAGGCAGCTGCAAAATCCACCATCTCGAGATGGATTAGACAATTAATCATTCAAGCCTACGGATTGAAGAGGTTGCCCCTCCGTTGTCGGTAAAGGCCCATTCTACCAGGGCCATGGGCGCCTCTTGGGCAGCACACCATCAGATCTCTATGGCTCAGATATGCAAGGCGGCAACGTGGTCATCAGTCCACACGTTTACAAGGTTTTATCAACTAGACGTGAGAAGGAATGCGGATTCTGCCTTTGGACAGGCAGTACTACAGGCTGCAGTTTGAAATCCTCGGGATCAGAAACACCCTTGGTTATAAAAAAAAAAAAAAAAAAAAAAAGAGAAAGTTTTTTCTTGACTAAGTTGGAATTATTATTATGATTTGAGTTTATCTCTAAATTGAATCCTTCTTTGGAAGATGTCTCCCTCCCCTCATTAAAGCATTGCTTTCGGACATCCCACATAGTAATGAATATGCCGCTCTGTGTCCCGTGATGTACGAGAAAGAAAAAGGGATTTTTAAATACAGCTTACCTGTAAAATCCTTTTCTTGGAGTACATCACGGGACACAGAGCTCCCACCCCTCTTTTGGGTGACCATTTTGGGAGGCATACTGCTTGCTACAAAACTGAGGGACTCCCTCTAGGGGAGGGGGTTATATAGGGAGGGGACTTCCTGTTTGAAGATTGCCAGTGTCCACACCTGAAGGTACTCCATATAACCCACATAGTAATGAATATGCCGCTCTGTGTCCCGTGATGTACTCCAAGAAAAGGATTTTACAGGTAAGCTGTATTTAAAAATCCCTTTTTTGTCACATTTTTGGGACCATTGGCATTTTTATAGCGATCAGTGCTATAAAAATCCCTTGGATTACAATAAAAATGCAGGGAAGGGGTGAACGCTAGGGGCCGGGGAAGGGGGTTAAGTATGTTCCCTGGGTGTCTTCTAACTGTAGCGGGGGTGGACTCACTAGGGGAAATGACAGATCGCTGTTCATACATTGTATGAATGGAAGATCAGCATTTCTCCCCTGACAGGACTGGTAGCTGTGTGTTTACACACACAGTTCCCGGTCCTCGCTCTGTAACGAGCAATCGCGGGTGCCCGGCGGCGATCGCGCGCCCCTATTGGCTGCTGGGCGAGGTGACGTAGAGCTACGGGCTCTCGTCCAGCAGAGCCGACCTGCCGCCGTATAACTGTGGCGGCTGGTTTGCAACCAGTTAAAGTGACACTAAACTATATTCGTTTTCTCCAAAAATAATTCATAAACATCCGGTTTTTAACGGCTGAAGAAAAACAAAAAAACATACAAGACATTGGCATAATGTGCCTACTAGCACATTATGAAATACTTGCCGTAGAACAAAGCCCTTCCAGCGGTGCCCGCTCACCACTATTACGGCTGACATCTTCCCCCAGTGTTTCTTTTGAATACGTGGGCTCTGGCGCTGTGTGTGTGTGGCTGGAGCCCTGATGATGTCACGGGAGCAGACGTTTCTAGCACGCGCTCTGAAGGTCCATCCACTGTAAGCCAGACCTTCTTCAGAGCGCATGCGCCGGTGATGTAGTCGGCTGCATGCACTCTGCATTGCTCCTAAAAAAAAATAAAGGAATGTAGGGAGCTCTGGGATGGATGTAAATCGGGCAAGCGGAGGTCTCGGAAAACTTGGGCAGCACTTTAAGATTAAAGCAATTCTCTAGAAAAACATCAAATTAAAGGCGCCTCCTAAGTGCAGCATTACAAGACTTTAATTGCCCAAAAAAGATAAAATACACTTACTAAAAATCAATAAACAAGGATTGCTGCCGACAGTGCAGCTGTCCTCTCTGGTGCTTCCTCCCTTCTGCTGGTCAGTAGGGATCTCTTTCACACTGCTGCACATTGGATCAGATCTGGGACTTCCTGAAGCTGGACTTACCTTCTTTTTTTTATTATTCATTTTTTATTTCTAGTCCCGTATATACTCGAGTATAAGCTGAGTTTTTCAGCACATTTTCTTTTTGCTTTGCTTTGAAAATGCCCCCCTCGGCTTATACTAGAGTCACCTTTTTGCACCTGATCTTCACAGACTTTGGGGGGCCGGTACCGGCGGGCCGTAGGTCCCCTGGACCCCAAACTTGGCACACTTGTAGCCCCACTCCTCCGCTACAAGTATGCAAAGTTTGTTGTCTGGGGGACCTACGGCCGGGGAGCACCAATTTTTCAAAGCCGGGCACCCCTTCCGTAGACTTCCATGTTAAACGGACATTTTTCCGGTGACCCGGTACCGGCAGTTCGGCAATCTCCTTGACCCCAAACTTGGCACACATGTAGCCCCACTCTTCCGCTACAAGTATGCAAAGTTTGTTGTCTGGAGGACCTACGACCGGTGAGCACTGATTTTTTTAAAGCAGGGCACCCCTTCCATAGACTCCCATGTTAAACATCAGTCTAGGCATGGGCACAGTGAGGCATGGGCACAGTGAGGCATGCTGATGGACACCCTAGGCTTATACTCAAGTCAAAAAAAATCTAAAAAAAATTTTGTGGTAAAATTGGGTGCCTCGGCTTATATTCGAGTATAATACAGTAAATGTATCTAATCTTTTTGGGCAATTTAAGTCTGAACTGTGCAACTTTTATGATATATTAACAGTACCTACAGGTAAGCCTCATTATAGTCTTGCCTGTAGGTACAAGTGGTGTAACTGAATTTAAAACCACTTTAAAGTGTTGCTAAACCCATTTTTTTTTTTTTTTTACGTTAAAATAACAATATTACACTTGCCTGCTCTGCGGGCACCCAGTCAGATGTGCTCTATTCACACACTGAGCCATGACTCTGCCCTGTCCCCTCTGTCTCATGATTGGCTCACTGGCTGTGATTGACAGCAGCAGGAGCCAATGGCTCCTGCTGCTGCCAAAAGCCAAACAGGAGTGCGAGTCCCCGGAGAGACGAGGCTCTTGTGGACATCACTGGATTTTTTTTTTTAAACCTTCATGCATTCTAAAACCCTTGTGACTTTACAACTAGTGGTGCACCAATATTTTAGCTGCTGAATATTATCAGCCAAAAGATAAAAACCGCCGATGATGAAAGCCGAAAAGGGGCGCAGTCTGCCCTGGGTGCCACCTATTGCGGAGGTGGTATCCTGGTGGGCCCTCCTCCTCACCTTCCCCCTTCCCTCTTTCTCTCCTCCCTCCTTATGTGTTGCGGAGCTGAATTGCACAGAACGCGGTAAGAATGGTGGGACATTGAATCAGTGTGACGTGATCACAGGAGGCAGGACATTGTTACTGAGGCCCGGGCAATTCAAATCCAGCCCTGTGACACACGGAGATCGCCGCTCTGATCCTGCCACTGGTGAGGCTGCATCTTCTGAGCGGCTGCCACTGATGAGGCTGGATTGATATTTTGTATCATGTATGCAGTCTCTGACTCCTGTATCATGTCTGCTAAAGGTGCACTGAATGGAAATTTTGTGAATACTATTAGCAGTGTGTCTAAGACATTGCAGACATGATACAAGAGATGGTTAGAGACTGCAGACTGCATTTTTTTTTTACCTTTCTTGCACTAAAAGGTGGCAATAATGGCCAAAACTGTATTCATATTTATTTAAAATCATATTAATTAAAAAGTCGTATATAATGCAATTTATTATATCAATGTATATATATTATTTTATTTATACATTTTTGGTTTTCGGCAAAGTGCATCTTGCATTTTTTTCGGCAGCAAAATTTCCAATCTGTGCATCCCGATGTACAACAACTTTAATGTATTTTTTTTCAAGAAAACATAGTAATGTAATGTTCTCTGAGAACTACCGAACCTCTCCCTTTTTCCCTGGAAATTAGCAGTGTGTATTGTTCTATATACATTACAAATCCCATAGTCCATCTCGGAGTGCACAAGAGATGGTGGCTACATTCCAACATACAGTGGGACCACTAATGTAACCACCTAGTAAGATGGAACGCATCAGAAAAAAAGATATTTGGAGGAGGCTGAGAGCAGAGCAGGTTAGCTGCGTTAGGAGTCCCTACTTGTGATTGCTGAGAATATACCATTATTACTTATCTGAGGACATGCGCAAATCTATGCGTTTTCCATGTGTAAATGCATTTCAATTTCTGCCCATATTCGTAAATGAAGTCTTCTTACATCACCGTTGGTGTGGTTAATGGTGCACTCAAAACTGCAACATGCAGCAGTTTGATGCGTTTTTCCTTAGGTGCAGTGATGGGTGTCCTCATAAGATGCTTATTACTGAGCTGAAAGAGCCCTTTAACCTTCCTGGCGTTATGATTCTGTCTGGAATTTTGTACCAAAAGCGTTGCAATTGTTTTGCAAGGAAATGTGGTGTTATGTATTATAGGCCTGCAATTCTTAGTAAGTACTTACTTAAATCTATCTAAACAAGAGTCTAATAGGCATCCCGGGTATGATTTTTTTTTTTTTTTTTTTATTAAAAATGATAATATAATAAATAATTATAAAAAATTATAACAAATAATAATATAATTATAGTAAAAATTATTCAATAATGTAATCAAATCAAAATCACTGAAATTTGCTCAGTTGCAGAATTTTTGCTGTCATAATTTTTTTTTTTTATGACGAATTTCCCCACAGATCGCTATCGCTAAATTCTGCAAGTGATTATAATTTATTATCGCTGTTTTTTAGCTGATCTAAAACCATTTTTTACATAAAGGGACACTTTTGGTTGCTATGGGCAATCTACAGTTTGAAGGGAGAAAGAAAAGTTTTTATTATATAAAATGACATGCAGGGCACAGGGCAGACCACTAGGGACATGGGGGGTGTGTATTTTTTACATACAGTACTGTAATCTATAAGATTACATTGTACTGTATGCATAGTGTTTGTTTACATTTTTGAATTTGGCGCCGTTCTCCGTCCCCGTGCGTCGTAACGTCGCAGGAAACGGAGCTCGGCGGCACACGGGGACGCTGTGTGAATCGAGCGAGCACCCGCTCGCTCACACAGCGGGGATGCATCGCTGGATCCAGGAAGAAGGTAAGTAAACTGTCTCTGGATTCTGCGAGGCGAGCCCGTGTCTGACACGGGATCAACTATAGTAGCAGCAAATTTTTACCCCGTGTCAGACACGGGAACAACGCCAGGGAGGTTAAAAACCGCAGCTGGTTTTGAACTATTTTCATGCAGAAGGTAATCTTCCTCCTTGTATTTTATTTCATTTTTGTTATTACTCTCGCTTCTGTCTATTCTGTCTATTCTCGCATATGTCTGTTAAACCCCTCGCTATAATCCCATACATTCTTCTTCTTGTCTAGCATTGTATAAGCACCCTGTTTGTATGTTTTTATTTCAGGTACTATTTCAGGAACTGGCACGGCATGAATGAGAAGGAGCCCATAGTCTGTCGCAATGTGCCTAAAGTCAGCGACAGTAGCGAAGACAAGAGCCGGGCTGAGCAGACTGGGGCTATTCTGGACTTGGCATCGTTTGAGTATTTGTTTGAACAGGTAACATTTCTCCAGCAGCAGACAGGAGGGCTGTGTGTGTCTCAGGTGTTGGTTCATCGGGAGACGTGAAATTACCTCCTAAGAAAACAATTGGAGCCTGTTTATAAGGACATGTGACACTGAGTGTTTTCAGAACAGTGTTTTGGCCATAGCAAACAACCTGGTTATAATTGAGTTTTAGATGTTCAGTCAAAACTCCAAACTGACGGCCTCTAATTATTGCTCAAGGAGCTGTGTTAATGCAGTAACCCTATTACATTAATTGGGTTATTGTTAATACAGTAGAGGACAAGAGAAGAGCCTTCTCTTCTCTTTTTGCCTTCTCTCTTCTCTTTTTGCCTTCTCTCTTCTCTTTTTGCCTTCTCTCTTCTCTTTTTGCCTTCTCTCTTCTCTTTTTGCCTTCTCTCTTCTCTTTTTGCCTTCTCTCTTCTCTTTTTGCCTTCTCTCTTCTCTTTTTGCCTTCTCTCTTCTCTTTTTGCCTTCTCTCTTCTCTTCTCTTTTTGCCTTCTCTCTTCTCTTCTCTTTTTGCCTTCTCTCTTCTCTTCTCTTTTTGCCTTCTCTCTTCTCTTCTCTTTTTGCCTTCTCTCTTCTCTTCTCTTTTTGCCTTCTCTCTTCTCTTCTCTTTTTGCCTTCTCTCTTCTCTTCTCTTTTTGCCTTCTCTCTTCTCTTCTCTTTTTGCCTTCTCTCTTCTCTTCTCTTTTTGCCTTCTCTCTTCTCTTCTCTTTTTGCCTTCTCTCTTCTCTTCTCTTTTTGCCTTCTCTCTTCTCTTCTCTTTTTGCCTTCTCTCTTCTCTTCTCTTTTTGCCTTCTCTCTTCTCTTCTCTTTTTGCCTTCTCTCTTCTCTTCTCTTTTTGCCTTCTTCTCTTCTCTTCTCTTTTTGCCTTCTTCTCTTCTCTTCTCTTTTTGCCTTCTTCTCTTCTCTTCTCTTTTTGCCTTCTTCTCTTCTCTTCTCTTTTTGCCTTCTTCTCTTCTCTTCTCTTTTTGCCTTCTTCTCTTTTTGCCTTCTTCTCTTCTCTTCTCTTTTTGCCTTCTTCTCTTTTTGCCTTCTTCTCTTCTCTTCTCTTCTCTTTTTGCCTTCTTCTCTTCTCTTCTCTCTTCTCTTTTTGCCTTCTCGTTTTGCCTTCTCTTCTCTCTTCTCTTTTTGCCTTCTCTTCTCTCTTCTCTTTTTGCCTTCTCGTTTTGCCTTCTCTTCTCTTTTTGCCTCTTCTCTTCTCTTCTCTTCTCTTCTCTTGTAAAATAACCACTACCAGCTAACCTCTTATGTTTGGTGAGGGGTGGGCATTGGGGTTCAGTGACTGTTCTCAGTCTGATGTAAATATAGACTTTACAATTGAGAAAGCACCTTATTGTGCTAGCCTTGGTTTGCTTTTTAACAATGAATTTAACATGGAATTTATGGTTTTACAGGGAAAATTTGACTTTGTGAATGACATTGTGTCACTGAAGGATTTTCACTCCGAACAGGATGTTCATAAGTTTAAAAATGAGAGCCTAGGAATGGCTGTTCTGCACCTGTCTCACATTGCCATTAAGAAGAAAGTATCTTTGGAAGAAGTAGCCAAGCAGATCAGGTAAATGATTCTTCTTAAAAGCACATTTTGGTTGCAATTTTCACCCTGGAAGGCGACTGCCGATTCACACTTCAATGTTTGATTGCCTTGTTTTCTCACATATGATCCTGGAAATGTACATTTTTGTTCCATTTTGGAAAGCTCTCCTGTTCTGGTTCTTGGAGAGGAATGTTGCACAGGAAAGATTCATGTAACTGGAGGGTGCAGCCCTATCTAGAAACGGCCTGCAATCACTTGGGTGGGGAAAAAACTCAGAATGATGGTACATTGAGTGGACTTGTGACGTTGGCATACCAATAGCAGTTCACTAACTGATTTAGATATTGTCTTAAGTACAGATCTAGAATAATCGTATGCATAGAAATCAGACAAATGCGGGCTTATGTGATAGATTTGGAAGGATAGGCTAAGCGCTCTCATATGAGACCATGATTTCTTTATCAATATTTATATCATAACCACATTTGGCTACAATCATACTATTTTATACAGAGGGAGCTGACCATATTCGTGGACTTTCGGTACAGACTTTTTTTGGATTTACCAAAATTATATAATTTAGGGATCCACCTACTCAATAATATCCATCAAGAAGGCCTTGTAGTACAGTGACCCATCTAAATGAGTGTAAGGCACTAGTCTAAACATCCCTTGAGAAAGACTTAGGGCCCTTTCACACGTCCGTTCAGTTAGTCCGTTTTTTGGACGTCCGTTAACGGACCTCAATGCTTCCCTATGGGTTAGCGTCCGTTAGCGGATGAGCATCCGCTAACGTCCAATAACATCCGTCTGCGGTAAGCTCCGTTTTTTTGGACGGAAGAAAACCCTATTTTTCTTCCGTCAAAAAAACGGAACGGACGAAAAACGGACGTTAGCGGATGATCCGTTTACCATCCGATCCGCTAACGTCAGTTTTTCATCAAAATATGTAAAAAAAAAAAAAAAAAACGGATGAAAAAAACTGATGAAAAACGGACGGGAAATGGATGTAAACGGACGGAAAACTGACGAAAAACTGATGAAAAAAACGGATCAACTGAAGGGGGAAAAAACTGATCTAAAAAACTGAACGGATGTGTGAAAGAGCCCTTACGGTGCCTTGCAAAAGTATTCGGCCCCCTTCAACTTTGCAACCTTTTGCCACATTTCAGGCTTCAAACATACAGATATAAAACTGTAATTTTTTGTGAAGAATCAACAAGTGGGACACAATCATGAAGTGGAACGAAATTTATTGGATATTTCAAACTTTTTTTAACAAATAAAAAACTGAAAACTCTCTCCAGAAGTTGTGAGGAACTCTGAATGACCCAATGTTGACCTAAATGACTAATGATGATAAATAGAATCCACCTGTGTGTATTCAAGTCTTCGTATAAATGCACCTGCACTGTGATAGTCTCAGAGGTCCGTTGTCGGCGGTGACATGAGCATCATGAAGAACAAGGAACACACCAGGCAGGTCCGAGATACTGTTTTGGAGAAGTTTAAAGCCGGATTTTGGATACAAAATTTTTTCCCAAGCTTTAAACATCCCAAGGAGCACTGTGCAAGCGATAATATTGAAATGGAAGGAGTATCGGACCACTGCAAATCTACGAAGACCTGGCCGTCCCTCTAAACTGTCAGCTCATACAAGGAGAAGATATGCAGCCAAGTGGCCCATGATCAGATATGCATGAACTGCAGAGATCTACAGCTGAGGTGGGAGACTCTGTCCATAGGACAACAATCGGTCGTATACTGCACAAATCTGGCCTTTATGGAAGAGTGGCAAGAAGAAAGCCATTTCCTAAAGATATCCATAAAAAGTGTCGTTTAGACACCTTTCACACTTGTACGACTTCAAAGTCACGCGATTTTTACCGGGATTTTGCGGCTGCGATTTTGCCCCGATTTCAATGAATGCCTGTGTAAGTGGCATCAAAATCGGACCAAAGTAGTGCAGGGACTACTTTGAAGTAGGCACAACTTAAAGTCGTGCCAGTATAAATGGTAGTCATTAAAAATAATGGAGAATGACTTGTCATACGATTTTTGCAGTCCAAAATCGTGGAACAAGCCGTATAAGTGCGAAAGGGGACTTAAAGTTTGCCACAAGCCACCTGGGAGACACACCAAGCATGTGGAAGAAGGTGCTCTGGTCAGATGAAACCAAAATATAACGTTTTGCATTGCCAAAAAGTTCGGTTTGGCGTAAAAGCAACACATCTCATCACCCTGAACACACCATCCCCACTGTGAAACATGGTGGTGGCAGCATCATGGTTTGGGCTTGCTTTTCTTCAGCAGGGAAGATGGATGGAGCCAAATACAGGACCATTCTGGAAGAAAACCTGATGGAGTCTGCAAAAGACCTGAGACTGGGACGGAGATTTGTCTTCCAACAAGACAATGATCCAAAACATAAAGCAAAATCTACAATGGAATGGTTCACAAATAAACATATCCAGGTGTGTGGCCAAGTCAAAGTCCATACCTGAATCCAATCGAGAATCTGTGGAACTGAAAACTGCTGTTCACAAACGCTCTCCATCCAACCTTACTGAGCTCGAGTTGTTTTGCAAAGAGGAATGGGCAAAATTTCAGTCTCTTGATGTGCAAAACTGATGGAGACATATCCCAAGCGACTTACAGCTGTAATCGCAGCAAAAGGTGGCGCTACAAAGTATTAACTTAAGGGGGCTGAATAATTTTGCACGCCCAATTTTTCAGTTTTTTGTTTGTTAAAAAAGTTTGAAATATCCAATAAATTTCGTTCCACTTCATGATTGTGTCCCACTTGTTGTTGATTCTCCACAAAAAATTAGTTTTATATCTTTATGTTTGAAGCCTGAAATGTGGCAAAAGGTCGCAAAGTTCAAGGGGGCCGCATACTTTCGCAAGACACTGCAAGTCTTTCTCAAGGGATGTGTAGACTAGCGCCTTACACTCTCCTTTTAGATAGAATAAATGGTTGTATCGAGGATGTTATAGGTGAGCAATTGCAAAGAAACATACCCAGGATACGCTTGTAGAACCTTCCGATGACCCCGCCCATAGAGGTGTTCCTTACCTCACTCCACTCAAAACTGCAACATATATGTATTTATTTATTTTTTTCTACACCGAGTGCCTCTTTGAATAAACTTTTTATATAGAATCTGTAATTCTCAGAATCTTGAGCTACGGTATGTTCTAGCTGTTTCATCACTCATAGAAAAGATAAGTGGGTTCAGACCCAGTCCACCAGAATTGGTATGTGGCCAGAGAATTGTAGCGTGTGTTTCTATGTACGTGCTTTTTCTCCTTTGTTGCTTTTGTGCGTCTACAAGATTGTCTTTGAATCAGAACTGCTCCTCTCCCCATAGTACTCCAAAAGCCACTTGTAATGGGGTTGGTGCATCTTAGAAGGTGGTAAATGTGGGTCAAATGCACCAGTCAAATTCTGAATGATCTCACATTTAAGCAGAATGCCACTGAAAGCATGCAGTATTTGCCCATTGACAGAAGACTAAAGCCCATCAGCACAAGCCCTATGGCTGCTTGGCAGGTTTTGGCAGTGCTTCTTTGTATTCGGTGTCCCAAGCTTAAAGGGGTTGTAACGGTAAAACAAATTGTTTCCCCCTTAATAGCTTCCTTTACCTTAGTGTAGTCCTCCTTCACTTACCTCATCCTTCCATTTTGCTTTTAAATGTCCTCATTTCTTCTGAGAAATCCTCACTTCCTGTTCTTCTGTCTGTAACTACACACAGTAATGCAAGGCTTTCTCCCTGTGGTGCTCTTGGACTACAGGAGAGGCAGGACAGTTATGTTGCAGATAAAGGAGCTGTGTGTTAGTGGGCATTCTGACTCTCCTGTAGTCCAAGGAAGGGGGCGAGCACGACACTCCACACCAGGGAGAAAGCCTCGCATTACTGTGTGTAGTTACAGACAGAAGAACAGGAAGTCAGGATTTCTCAGAAGAAATGAGGACATTTAAAAGCAAAATCGAGGGATGAGGTAAGTGAAGGAGGACTGCACTAAGGTAAGGGAAAGCTATTTAGAAAAAAAAATTGTACCTTTACAACCCCTTTAAACACTTGACTTTCTCCAGTTGCAATATTCGTCAATTCTACCCCCCCCCCCTTTTTTTTTGGAGAGAATTTGTATGTGGTTTTAAACTTTGTTATAAAATTTACTTTATTTTCTATCAAGCACAAGTGTTTTGCCATTCAGTGTTCATATTTCACTGGTAGGGTATGTTTAGGTCCCCTATATGGTTTGGAATTGTTTATTAGCCCAGGTTCACGCTGGGCTGCGGGAGTGAAGCCGTGCGAGTTTAGCTGAACTCGCACGGCTTCACTTCCGCCCGGCCGAGATTTCAGAGACATCTACGCAGGTTTCTGCACAGATGTCCATGTAAATCGCGGCCCCAAATTGCAAAAAGTAGTACAGGAACTACTTTTTGAAATCGGTGCAGCGCCGCAAATGCTGGCGATTTTTTTTTTTTTTTTTTTTTTTTTAAATGTGAAATCGCATCTCAAATCGTACCGTGTGAACCAGGGCTTAGTGATCATAGATGCCTCTGGCAGGCAGGGGGCATCCATTTATGGCACTTTGTTTTCAAGGATCTGGGCTCAGTCCTCCCTCTGTTCTGTGAAGTAGCTTGGAGGACAAAGATGACATTTAGCACAAGGCCATAGTCGCAGGCAATAGTCCAGGTTTGTCTCGACTCCACTATTCAGACTTGGGGTGTGTGCTTGGAGTGCAGCCATTGCAGGTGCTTGGAACTGGTTACTCTTTATTATCATGCACATAAAACCAGCAATGTTTTTGCAGTTTTCCTAAAAGGACGTTTTAATCTTGCGCAAGCCAGTGTCTTTCTTTACTTGCTTTGTGTACTTTGTGTTTATGAGCTTTTCTGTTTCCCATAAAAAATGCAAATTCAGTCCCTAGTAATTAATTAGGCAGGGAAGAGTTTAATGCCAGGGTAATCTGTGTGCTGTTTGTTTTTTGTTATAAGTTCCGGGATCATTGGCCACATTTTAGACATGTTTCAGTGGATAATACTGAGGAAAATAGAACATGCTTATCTCTATAGCACCCTTTTTTATATAATATATCTCATTTATTTTTTATGCAGCTTCAAGGAGTGTATTCCAAAGTCATTTTGCCAGCAGATCCATCAGAACAACTACCTTACCAAGTACCGCATGAGGAAGGTGTTCAAGAAGTTTGTCCGTCATTTCCACCTCCATACAGTGAGCCCCGGCAAGCTGAGCATGGAGGACGTCATGTACAAGTACCTGTCCACACTGGAAAACTTGGCACCTAAGTTTGGCTGTGAGATTTTCAGGGCTCTGTCCCTAGAACTGCCTAAAGAGGATGAGAAACTTTCACTTTATGTCAATGGGGGTTATATGGACCACACAGAATGTACCAGCAAGGAACCAACTGCCACTCACCAGGTTATGGTGAGGGGGATGGAAGGCATCCGATGGCGGGTCATGAGAGAAGAGGTGAGTTGTGGAGCTTACAGTTCATCTAAACCCAAAAACAAAAGTGTAAAGTATTGAACATTACCATCTTTGGGTGTGGTGGCTGCATTCGCTTTTTTTTTTTTACCTGGTGATCCTGCCAGTAGCACACTTCCTGTCATGGGTTGACGACAGCATTGTATCCCAGAAACGTTATCTCCGTTGCATAGTGGAAGGGTGTTTTGTAACCCACAACAGTATAGGAGTAAGGTATTTGTAGTCCACAGTGATAAACTCGGCAGGTAGTGGTGCAATGGATCGTCATTGATCCGTGATCCGAACGGCGCACACGTGATCCACGGATTGATTTCTGAAAAAAAGTTGTGCGCATGTTCAGTCCACACACAGCAGCGTGGTCATGACAAGCGGAGGAACGGAGGAGCTTGAACGCCCGCCTCATTTATGTCTCCTGTATGGGAGCATTTTGACTTCCCTGTCAAATATAATGACGAAGGAAAGGGGTTAGTGGATAAAAGCGTGACGGTGTGTAGGCGCTGTGGCACAAGAAAGCCACATGACAGTGGAAACGCATCAAGCATGGCCACGCATTTGAAGCGACATCACCCCAGTGTTTCACTGACGGGAGTGAAAACGAAAGCGAAAACTGCTTATCACCGCAGCATGTAAGCAGCCCCTTGTTTCACACGAGGGCTTTAAACATATGTTGAAAGCGCTTGAGCCATGTCACGATTTTATTTTTTATTTTTTTTGCTGATCCGAAAAACGATCCGAACCGTGAGTTTTTTGATACGTTGCACCCCTATCGGCAGGGCAATGCTGCTTGGGATTTTAGAGAGACAGACTACAGGAATCAAGGATATCAGATTTTTGGGAGGATCACAATGGTGTGGTGTGTGTTTGGATTTTTTATTTTATTTTTTACTTCTGAAGCATAAGAAACAAAATTCTTTCAGAGGTATTTTTACCAGACCAAAAGGGAGCAAATAAGAGATCAGTGTTGGTGTTTACACGGCTTCCCGTCTTACCTATTGTCAATTGAGCCTGGTGTTTCCTAGATCCGGGAGGACATTAGAAGACATTCTCTCGGTCACTTGCCCTGCATGCACCCTAGCGGCTACGCTGTCGGATGATCTGTCACCCACAGCGTATGACAGATCGGTATGCCGGTCCGGGTAGTGTGTGAACAATCACTGCAGTCGCATGACATGTGTACACAATAAATGGCTTTCATTTCATTCATAGCCATTTTTGTGTACTTTTGTGATGAGCTCTATGATTACATGGTACAGACAGGGCCAATCACAACCACCCTGTACCATGTGATTAGCTGTGGCAAAATCGCAGATAATTGCAATGCTACGCAATGAATGACTGAATAGATGCCATTCATAAAAATGAGTGTTTATAACGGTGACCACCACTGTTATATGCAGTCGTATAGTAAAACAAGTCATCTACCCAGAGTAGTACAGTCTCGCTATATTAACATTGTACTGCTCTGGTCACAGTATGTAAGAAAAAGGACAACTTAAAAAAACTTGCCATGCCACTTATGAAATACCTTGGACTGTCTACCTTCCAAAAAAGGGTCATATGGGGGTTATTTGTACTGTCCTGGCATTTTAGAGCCTCAAAAAATGAAATGGGCACTCAGTACATCAAAAATGATCCATTTTCAAATGTATATACCATAGTTTGTAGGCTGTATAACTTTCCTACAGACTAAATAATATACATGGATTTGGGTTATTTCTAACCAAAGAAAAATGTAGCAGAATACATGTTGGGCTAAATTTATAAAGAAAGATTATTTATTTGCAAAAAAATGTAACCTAAATGTTCAGTATTGTTTCATTAATGTACAAAAAAAGTTAAATTCCACCAAAAGAAAACCTACAGTGTTGCATGAGTAATTGGCTGTCAGTGTCACAGCGCTGAAAATTGGCCTGGGCAGGAAGGGGGTAAAAGTGTCCAGTACTGACGTGGTTAAACGCTAAAAATAAGTGTTCGGTATCTTGGCTGTCCATAGCATAGGTGAAAGGGTGGATGTGAATACATTTTATTTTCGGCATGAAGCTCTAGTGGCCCTCTTGTGTTTTGGCCAAAATGTTGTACTGTTGAGTCAAAGCTGTATTCTATATACAAGTCCTTGTGATGCAAGCCACATGGTCACAGTATACTCATCAATTCAATAAACCATCTGACAATGAGTGTCCGTTCTTGTGACCAGTCGCAAAAGATGCCCGCTAGCACAATGACCTTCTTTCACATGACACCACCTAATGCAATTTGTCGATACTAAAAAATTAACTTGGTTGATTCTTGTGATTTTAGGAGCTGCTAGAAAGCGTCGGTCAGAGAAGTTACTTCGGTAAGAAGAGTCGCGGTAAAGGACAGAAGGCTGGTAAGCCCGTGACTAGGACAGAACCCAGTGCACCCAAGTGGAATCACTTCTGTGACTTTCAGGACATCACTCACATTGTCGTCAGCCAGAGTAGAGTCAGCCTCAACTGTCAAAATAACCAGTGCCTGGTGAGAACATGAAACATCATGGACATCATACATTGTCTGTTGGCTCCACTTTCTATCTCGCTTTTTTTTTTTTTCTTTCTCTAGATTTATTTTCTACTCTCTCCCTTGCTCTGTGCTTTATCTCCCCATCTCTTCTTCTTCTTTTTCTCTCTGAGATGGGTCTTTAAACCTTTCTTGCTGTGACTTTCCTGACCTCACTGGCTCTTTAATTAATTTAGTTCTTCTGGCCTCTCCCTTGCCATTTGTCATGACTCTCCCGACATCTTGTTCTTTCTCAACATCTCCCTTGCTCTCTGTCACGACTCTCCCGACATCTACCTCGTTCTCTGATGTGGCTCTCCCAATTTCTCCCTTGCTTTTTGCTCTTCCAGTCTTCCCCTTGCTCTTTACCATGGCTCTCCCAATCTTTTCCTGGCTCTTCTGATCCCTTCCTTTCTGTCACAGCCCATTTGCCCTCTCTCTCAACCTCTCCTTGCTTTTTGCCATGACTTTCCCAAACTTTACCTTGCTCTCTAACCAAGTATTCACAAATTCGTTCTTGCTCTCTGCTATGGCTCTTCCAAACTTTTTTTTCTCCTGCTATGACTCTCCGGAACTCTACCTTGATTTTT